>WXZC020001024.1:0-10146 GCA_011317855.2 Paelopatides confundens | reverse complement strand
AAAATGGTACCTTAATTGTTGCAGTGGTGAGATATGTACAGTATCAATTCAATGAACTTCGTCCATGTATCATACACGCTGATAGTCTAGTAAGCATTTCTTTTTGGAGAGAAATGTTGTTCGTCCAAGCAAATTAGTCACAGTGGGGATACAACATATGGAATTGAATTTCCAAGCAGGGCCGGATTTAGATTGTGGGGGGCCCGGGGCCAAAATATTGTGGGGCCCTTTTGTGGAATTGCGGAGATGTGTTCGCGCGACTATGTAAGCGGAGCGTCAACGTTTTCCTATGATATTATATATACATATTAAATGTTCACAGACAACTTTATCGTTGAAAGCAGTTCATGAGTAGGAAGCAAATTAAGAAGATTACAGACCGCATATTGCAATGAAGTCGTTGCACGTAGTTGTGCATATATTATATCGCGATGGAGATTCATGTAGCTATATATACATTTTAATGCCATTGCGTTTCACGTAGTTGTACATACACTATATCGTGGTAGGGTTTCACGTAGTTTTACAGACATATTGCGAGGGTTGTTCACGTAGATGTGCAGATATTATTTTGCGATCGCTTTTCAGGCAGATTTGCAGACATCATATTTGGATGAATGTCGCCAGATCATCCGTAGCTTAATGCCGCATTTTAGCTTATCAATAGACCAGTTATCTGCATATAATCTTTTCTGCAACAACCAATTGTCCCTCCCACAAATAGTGATCCTGAACCTCCAAAACTTATTGTTTTGGGTATTTGTGAACGAAGTTACTTGCATGTCTCGACACTACTAATGCACCTCTGATCTGCCTATCAGAGCATACTAGCTAGAAAATAACACCGTGGAATGGGCACATAAGCGGACCCCTACTTGGCGCCCCATACTTCATACTCTAAATTGTGCCCCGAGAGGGGCAGTAGGACCTTGGGCGAGAAGACCGAAAATATAAGACCCTCCGGCCGGTCCGTTAAGGGGGCCTGGCTGGAAGATTGCTGTGTGAATAAATTAAGTAATGGTTAGATACATGACATGTATGCATTTCGCGTTAGCGAGGTATGTGTATACCGTGGAGCTTATACATACAGTATGTGTATGAAGCAAATACCGTAGCTTCAATGATGGTAAAATTCGAAGGACCAAGCCTGGACTGTATGGGTAAGTCCTCGAATAAACATACACTATAACGGCGGAAGAACCGACGAAGATCGTACGGCTGAACGCAGCATACGGTTGTGTTAGTGTGTAAAGTTGTACTGGGCGTCGTTCTTGTTACGTTGAACGTGGCTCTGGATGTTGGCGTAGGAGCGGAGAAGTTGGTCAGTCTGAGGACGGCCAATCCCCCGCTAGTCATGTAGTGTCCCGTTCCCGCGGGGCGGGTGGTGGGCAGCGAGACAGGTAAGTAAGTTCGTTCATAAATACCCAAACCAGTAAGTTTGAGTATTTACTTCACTCCATACTTACCTGTCTCGACACTACTAATGCACATAGTGGCACCATTACGATGATGGGGGCGAGAGGAGCGGAACCTACCCCTCGGGCCTCAGAAAAGAGGGATTGTAGGAAGACTGCTACTGCGGTTGCATGTGCTGAGGAGATATCAATTTCCTTAGAGGAACACCATTATGCATACTTGTTAAGTCGTGTGCTGTAAGTTGAGTACATAGATTCTCTCCTTGCTCCAGCTGCGATGTTGGCACCTTATTCCGAAATCCCTGATTTCGGATTCGCTCCCGGACAATCTCCATGCAGTCAATGCTAAGGAGGTTTGATCTGGGTGGGTAATTGTTCCCCGCCGCTGTGATAGGATATGCGGGTCGACTGGTAGGAGTGGAACGTCCGTGAGAAGCGCCAGAATTTCAGGGAACCAGGTGTGCTTCGGTCGGAATGGAGCTATTATTATTAGTCTCGCTTTGGAGGCTCTGAGCTTCTTGAGAACTATTGATATTAGCTGTAGAGGTGGAAAGGTGTAGGCTTCTAGGCCGTCCCACTGTAGAGACAGTACCTAAGTCGCGAAGGCCCGTGGATGGAATGTCCTCGAACAGAAGTTCGGTAGTTTCGCGTTGGCTTCTGTTGCGGATAGATCGAGAAACGGTTTCCTCCAGTGGGTGAAGAGGGATTCGCAGACCGCTGGGAGGAGAGACCACTCGTGGGGCTCGAGGGTTCCCCTGGAGAGGGCGTCCGCTAGCGTGTTTGACTTCCCCGCTTGGGTGGCTTGCTCGGAGAACGATGTCGTTCGCTTTGGTGCATAGGAGGAGGTCCCACGTAAAATTGCATAGGGAATCCGAGTGTGTCCCTCCCTGTCTGTTTATGTAGGAGACCACTGTGGTGTTGTCCGTGAAGACGGTCATGGTCGTCCCTCTTCTGAGGTTGGAGTGGAATGCTTCGAGGCCGTGTGGCACGGCTAGAATCTCTAGGAGGTTTATGTGGAGACTTTCCTTTTGGCGACCAGCGACATGCCGCTGTTAGCGAACTCAAATGGGCTCTCCAGCTCAGGAGCGAGGCGTTTGTTGTCAGTGATGTTAGTGGCCGTTGTGGGTGGAAGCGGACGCCTTGCGCCCAGTTGCTAGAGTCTTGCCACCAAAGGAGGTGTGGCTTCACGTGATTCGTGATGGGCACCATCTTTGTCATCTGATCCCTTGCCGGGTTGGAGTACATTGAGAGATGGAACTGGATAGGTCCCATCCGGAGCAGCCTGCAGTAGTCGACTAGGTCGACAAGGCTCGCGATGATACCGATGGCGCGAGTCCGCATCGAGGAATATCTTTATGGCTTTGGTTAGGGTGTCTGCTCGTTCCCTGGATGACCAGGTGGATCCTATTTGGAACTGGAGGTCTGCGCCCATGTATTTTATCGAGCGAGCTGGAGTTAGGCTCGATTTATCCAGGTTGATAAGCCAGCCTAGACGACGTAGTGTTGAGATTGTAAAGCGGACGTTATAGTCGGCTTGGGCTTCGGTCTCGCCGAGGACGAGCCAGTCGTCCAGATAGATGAGGTATCCTCTGTTTTCGTAGATAAGCGACGGCGGACGCTGCGATCATGGTACCCCGTGCAGCAGTGGATAGGCCGAACGGTGGGGTCAGGAAGTTGTAGTCCTGCTCTTTGTAGGCGAACGCTAGGTGATGTCGTTTGTCAACTGGTATGTGGAGGTAAGCGTTGTTGAGGTCGACGTTGGCTGCCCACCAGCCATGTTCCACCCTGAAGTGTTTTGGCTTCAAGAAGCCCTGGTTGAGCGGCTTTAGATTCAGGATGGGTTTGAGTGACCAGATGGGACCCACCTCTTTCGGCGTCCGGCAGATTGTCCCTTTGTCCAAAAGGGCTTGAATATCTGATTCCAAAGCTTCCCCTGGGGTGTGTTCATGAGTGAGTGCAGGAGTGGTGCGAACCCCGACCTTGTTGGGCGGGTGAGAGGTGAATTCGAGGAGGTACCCTGACCGAATCACGCTGAGCACCCACGGATCCGCTCCGATAAGTTGCCATTGATGGCAAAAAATGCGAAAGCCCCCCCCCCCAACATCGCCGGCAGAGCCGCGGTGATATGGGCATCCATAGGACCGGGAAGCGAATGTCGCGGCGGGTCTGCCGTCACGGTCATAGTCTTGTCCGCGTCGGTTGTATGGTCTTCTGGTCGACCTTCCTACGCGGGAGTAGCTGGGTGACCCCTTATATTGGCCTCTGACACGGTTGCTAGCTCTTCCAGAATAGCTGCTTTGCTTACGGGGAGCTGGCTGTGTGACGAGCGAGAGGTTAAGGGATTCGAGCGAGGTGTTGACGGTGTGTCTTGACGACCGACTTGGTCAGGGTCTCTCGACGCTGAACTTCCTCCATGAGCCTTGTCTGGAACTGTCCAGCGAAAAGGTCTGGGCCTTGGCAGGGAAGCGTCATCGTCCTCTCCCTTGCCTCTGAAGAGGGCGATGTCATGGCGGACAGGAGGTTATTTATGCGTTCATGGATGCTAATCAGGGCTACGCGGGCGAACTGATTGTAAATAAAGGAGGTTCTTGAAAATGGAAGCGGTTGAGTAAGTCTGCGAGAAGCATGAAGACAGCGGTGTACTTAATGCCGACTCGCGCGGCAGCATCTTGCTTGAACAGGGCGTCGTTCAGCTTCCGCTTCGTTGAGTCCTTGAAGATAGAAGATGACTTGTTTTCTTCTTTGAGTCGCTCGGTGACCTCTTGAGGGGTGGAAGGTGGTGTGAATAGGTCTGCCCAGTCCTTTTTAGGGACTATAAGGCATCTACACGACTGAAGAAGGCGCGTAAATACTTCTATTTCGCCAGTGCTTCGAAGCGATCGTAGGAAGATACGTCTATGGGGAAGGTGTGCGCCTCTGGCTCAGCGAGATTCCCTGACAGCTTGAGACGGGACTTCGACGGCTCGGTTGTGTCTGCCTCTGTAGTGATGCTGATCCCGAGGTGATAGATGCCGCCTTCGTGATAAGCTCTTTCTGGAGGTCCGTGATACGGTCCGGTAGTGACTGGTTATCGAGATCCGGTGAATGAGAGCGAGTGGAAACATCTCTGTCGAATGAGAATGCTAGCGAGGTATTGTACTCTAGTACGTCTGGAACATCGTTATATGAGTGTACGGTAGACGGCGGTGCTGGAGGAGGTGGTTGCTCCTGTCGATTCAGCAGGGCTTCGATGAACTGGCGAATCCAGGTTGGGGGCTCTTCGGGGTAGTTGGTTCGTTGCTCTGGAAAACGAGACCGGCGGCGGTAGCCCCGGTGCTCTGGGGAGTGGCGTTTGATAGCGATCTCTGGTCGGTGAGCGACGGCTTGCTCGGCTCGGTTCGGAGTGGCTGGGCGAGATACCGGCTCGCGATGTTGAAGCTGTCGAGAAAGATGTTTCGCCGACAGCATACGTCGCATGGCTCGTCTCGTGAGCATAGTCTGCAGCTCAGACAAGCATCGTTACGATCCCATATGACGCCGGTTAAACACATTCGGCATCCACAACAGCGTAGACCATGCATATTTGAAGGCTGTTGTTAAGGAAAGTAAAAAGGAGAGGCGACTCCCCGTTGTTGCGGGAAGAGTCGGCCAAAATCATAGTATACAGTTGGTAAAACATGAATAGTTTGGCTGGAGGAGACCCGGGAGAGAGGCTTGGCGCCGAGAGGCAACACTCCGAAGCTAGCGGGTAAGGAACCAAATACCTCAACAGGAGCGAGGCTTGACATGGCAGGCTACCTGTAAGTAGCGGGTAAGCAAGCCCGGAAGGACCTGCTAGCGTTCCCCTGAATGAACGGGGAAGAAGAGGTTTTAAGGCCGAAGGGCAAGTACCCCAAGCTAGCGGGTGGAAACGCTTTGCTAAACGTGAAGCCGGACGCCCTGGTTCCCCGAGCTAGTCGAGGAACCCGGGAGACCACATGTACAATACATTGAGAATTAATTAAACGTAAAAGTAATACTTCAGGTAAATGACAGGGACGACGGGAGAACCCGAAGTCCCGTAAATACAATGCATTTAAAACAAAGTTAAGGAATTAATACAACTAATGATTTCTTTAAAATGCTGGAAAAGGCACGTGAAATGTGACTAAGAACGCTTAATAATGTAGAGTAATCGTGGTTGTTTTGCCTCGAACTAAAAACATGACTAACAATGTGAACCTTTCAATTGCTGGTAAACGCTAAGAAAGTCATAGAGAATAGCACATGGGAATATGTAGACGAGATGCGGTAACGCCCTTTTTGAGCATCGCGCTACTGGAATATGTGATAGAGACATAGGCTAAAAGGCAAGCACATGTGCGTGAAAAAAATGAAGTTGTTACTTCAGATAAATAACACGATTAAGAAAAGGACACTTATCCGGAGTTGACTTGGTGTTAAGAAAGGTATGAATCCTGATCCAAAGAAATGGAAAAAAGGGCTCGAACAATTCGTGAAATTAGGAGCGAAATTGCTACTTTCAGCAGCAATTTAGAGTAGGAAGTATGGGGCGCCAAACGGGGATCAGCTGAGGCGCCCATTCCAAGGTGTTATTTTCTAGCTAGTTTGCTCTGATACGGCAGATCAGAGGTGCTTTAGTAGTGTCGAGACAGGTATGTAAGGAGTGAAGTAAATATATTAATTGCCAAAAACCCGCCAGAGGTTGGCGGGTTTTCAAATGCAACATTACGACAAGGAGCTCTCTGAACACATGTGCATACATTATATTGCAATGAAGTTTGTCACAGCTGTGTACACAATATAATGCGATGGAATTTTACGTAGCTCTGCAGACACTATAATGGTGTCATTGGGTGTCCTGTAGCTGTACAGATATTATATTACGATGGGGTAAGACGTAGCTATGTAGACAATATGTTACAGTGTGTTTCTGTAACCATGCACAGGCGTTGGCATATTTTGATAGGGTGAAATTTTTATTAATGTCTATCCATGGGGAAGGGTCTAAATGGGGGTTCCTCTTCCCTTTGAGAAATTTGTAATCATGTAAGTCAGCTTAGATGCAAAATGGTGCTCTCAATTGCATCTTTTGAAGTACATTTATATTATATAATTGTTCATGTTTTTAGTAAAACACTCGATACATTCGGATGGCTGTGGCTATTGACAATTTTTGATTATGTAAGGGTGCTTAGATGCACTACATGATATACTTTGTATAATTTTCCATTAATTTGTAAACAACACTTGCTAAATATTAGGGGAAATTTAGGGTACATGTAGATTTTCCTCAGCAATAAAAAAATGTAACGGTGCAAATATTAAGAAAAAAAATGTCTATGTATTTAATGATTTGCTATGCAAATATCAAATCCACATGTAAGTAGAGAAAGGTCTACATACCAGGCATAGCATATTACCTGCTTGAACCTCACCTAACCAGATATGTTAGTAACAGGTCGGGAATATCTCTTCAACCTTCGTGCCCTTACAAAAAATATGACATGAATCCTATAGGATTTATTAAAAATCCTATTGGTTTTTTTTTAAATCCTACAGATTATTACATGAACCATATATGATTTTTTTAATCCCTCAAATCCATGTGGGTATTTTAAAATTGCTATAGGAATTTACTGTAACCTTATGTTTTAAAAAGATCCTACAGAATTTTAAGAAATAAAAAACCGACATAACGTTAATAAAATGCTGTAGGATTTGCTAGCTATGTGGGAAATAATAAATGATGCTGGTCTCTCATTGGTTAATTGATATCCATGTATATGGCTCAAATTTTAAAATTAAAGTGTACTGTGTACAGACATATACAATACACATTGTTGAATCATATGCATGAAACAATCAGTTGGGTAAATTTCTTTCCAAGTTTTCATCAAACATATTGTGTACGAGACTTCTAACAAACATGGTAAGTACAGTATGTTTATATTGCTACTCTTCTGTTTCAACTCATCCGATAATTACAATGGGAATAATCTAAATGTTACAACTACAAATACAGAAAGTGAGAGTTTGTCCGTCAGTCCGTGATGCATTCAGGCACTGCACATGTTGCACTTACAGTAGTAGGCTTAAGTTTACAGTAATATTTTACTGTGTGTCCATGCATCTTTGTGTTGATCACACAAACCATAGGATGAAATAATTAATCAATCAATCAGAAATGCATTTATTCTTATATTATTTACTTGATAGTCATCATGAGGTAGTCTTAAGTGAATTAAATTGTGTGATAACATGATATAGAGTAATAGTTTGCGAGTAATTTATAGGTTAGACGGGCTATAGTATACCAGGCCAGGCCTAATGTTCTGAACATAAGAAGTATAATTACAAATCAAGGCAAATGTTTAAACTGCAGCATACATACAGGATTTTGTCAGCGGGGATCGTGGATTTTCAGTAGGGTTGAGTGACGATTTTCCACTGGGGAGAGGACTTTTTAAGAGGAGGAACGAGAATTTAATAGCGGGATGCACAAATAATTGCAACGATTTTATCGCAATCTTCTAAATCGCGCCATGGAGATATTTACCCTCGTGAACAAACATTTTAGTTGTATGGGGTGATTCTGACATTTGCCCATGGTTAAGACATAGGTGGAGCCAATCAAATTTGGCAGAAATAAATTAAATACACAACTGTAATTAACTTGTTAACATTGTTATTAAATGCAGAACAAAATATAATAGCCTTGGAATTGGAGGGAATCTTATCTTTTGTGTGAATTGTGCTATACTTTTGCATGTTAACATGGTCCTTGACTCTTGCTTTAATCATCATTGTGTGTGTGTACTTTTGGAGACGATTGAGGCCTTAATCTGCAAAAACAGAATATGAGTTATGTTTCCTCACCATAGTCAATGTTTAATTAATGGAATTGCTTAGGCTACCTGAAGCAGGTGCAAAATGGTACCATATACATATATAGCATGTATACGACAACTTTAGTCGTTATACCACCTGCCGTGCGAGTACTACCTCAAGTACTACATGGCGCATGAGTACTGTCTGGTTCGCATAACACCTATATATAAACTCTAAATATTTAAATTTAAATTTAAAAGTTTAAATATACTCTTTCATGTTTTTGTAAAGATCACAGCGTTGTATATAAATGTTTATAAACATATCCTACAGCTATGGCTAACCTTTTTCCACAATAGCCGCAAGGTCAGCCCCCGTGCCCCATAGAGGCTGGGACCCAATTTTTTAGGGGATCCCGGGAGGGTCCTACAAATAATCCACACCCTCAAATCGGATTTATCTTGTTAGTATAGGTTGATATAATCTTCCACGTGGTTTAGCTGATTATTGCACTGATAGTGTGAATTTATTCAATATATTATTCAGGCTGATACGGCATCCCATAGTAAAATAGATACCTATAAAATACCATGCCGTGTGATCATAACATATAACATTGCAATTGTACACACGAATAACTGCCATCTGAAAACACCCACTCTCGTTCTTTGCAGGTATTTAAAGTTGTTAAACCTTTATCATTTAACACTATAAACTTATCCTTTCGGTAGAGAAATAATTCCTACCACTAGTGACACATACTCGAGAACCGTTAATTGAACACGTTATGAACAAATTAAACCTCTGTGTGAAAACAGGTAGCCAAAGCCTAATATTAACTAAGTACATATTGTGTTAGTATACTATGCTCGCGTAGCTAGTAGTAATTCACAGACAATATAATAAAGTCCTCCGTCCGGCTTTTGTTACTAATTGAAGATAGTTGTTATGGTCACATGATTATATTGACGACCATGAATACTTAAATAAGATATGTTCTGCTGTTAATAATATGAATTTAGTGACAACAGTTAATTCCTGTAGTATTCGGTGTGTGGTCAAATGAAATGCTGGCCAAATGCTGCTATGGGGCGTGACTTAGTTGTCAATGTGTAAGACTTATATTTCCCAGATATGAGAAGTAGTGGATACCCCTACGTAATTCAGGGATCATCTGATATGTAGCCCCATGTACTGTACATGTTTATATTGTCTTTGATCGATTATTTACAGTTTTTCACAGTGAGAGTTATGTGTTACTTTCAGAGAGAGGATACAATATGTTACGCACAGATACCGCCATCTGAAAACTCATTTGTTTACAGACTGGCCCGGGTCCCCACAACGATGACCAATATAACCGGTATAGTGGGCTTGTAACATTCATATCATGCGTATAATTTATAGGTATATCGTAATGGAAACATTTGAAAAAACATAAATGTACGTATTTTTATTGGTATTAGTATTGTGAAATTCTTTGATTTCCCGTGTCAAAAATAAATAAATACAATTCTTTTATTCAACTTGACAGTTGTCCTTTTCTGTTGTTTTGGAATTTGTAATGTTTATGCCACATACTACTCGCACAGGTATTAGCTATACTTATAATTGTATTATGAAGACTTTATTCTCCGATGTAATTCTAATTAGAAAGGCTTTTCATCATTTAATTTAGACGTGCAACATCTCTAGTGTCTTTTTATCACTTGACAGCCAGAGTGATGTGGGTGAGGGTGGAATGGCCTACGGCTCTCCATTTGTTTTTCGTGTGGGGAAGGGGGAACCAATGTGTATGGAAGGCTGTCGTACAGAGTTTGCACCTGTAACACAATTCAGGGCGATTCCCCAAAACTTCCTGTTTTGGGTATTTACGAGCTTCTATACTTACCATGTCCAGCCTATATATTTGCATTTATCC
>WXZC020001023.1:0-10147 GCA_011317855.2 Paelopatides confundens | reverse complement strand
CCCGGTGATGTGATAACGAGGGCCCGCCATATGCCACACTAGGCCACACATTCGGTATTACAGTCGGTATTACAAGTGCGTGTGTGTGCGTGTATGCGTGTGTCTGCATCAATCACGGTTCTTCTTCCTTCCAGTGTGGTCCAATCGCGTGTCTGCACCAATCAGCCATGGTTCTTCTTCCTGTGTGGTCCAAACAATTTTTCAGTAAAATTTTGAAAAATGTTGAGGGAACTTTGTAAGTAAGGGGAGGGAGAAAACTGTCACTAAGACAATTTTGTTCACGAAAGTGGGCTTAGATGCAAAATGGTGCTATCATTTGTATATTTTGAAGTACATTTATTTTATACAATTTTTCATTTTTTTAGAAAGAAAACTTGATAAATTATTGGTAAAATTGCAAATAGATTTTGGTGGGGGAGACAGATAGGGTGTGCAGTGTCCATTGAGAATGTGTTGTTCATTAAATGCGGCTACATGCAAAATGGTGCTATCGTTTGCAACTTAGTATTGTTCTATACATTTGTCTATATAGTTAAAACTATATACATTTTTGAAAACAAATCCAATAGGGGACGCCTGTTGCGCCCTGCCACCCTTGTACATGCCACTGGTTGATACATTCGTTTGTCAAAGATATTCCGGGGATACATCTGTAGTTGTTTTTGTTTTTGTTGCATCAGTGGCGTCTCCAATATTTTTGATTGGGAGAATAGGTGTCCACTGGATTTATTTTATTTTATATTCAGGTCACATACGTGGACAATATAGTGTTATATATTGTTGCAGTTTATTACTTGATTGAGAGTGGGTGAGGGGAACTCCCCATGTATGGATACGTCGCTGTTGACAATGGTATCAACTATCATTATCGTTATGAGGCGCTTTACATCTTACAGTAGCTTACGATACACATATTTATCATAAATTTGATTAGCAGATATCGAAGTCCTGCTATACAAACAATTCACACTGTGATAATAATATCTGACAACCTTATACTAAGATTAGCTTGTATAGTAGTTCCAATCATCATGGCGGCCTCATTGGTGGTAAAGCGCTTTGGAAAGTTTTTCCTAACGAGGACATTTTGGAGGTTTTAAGAAATCTAATATTACTACAAGGTAAGGAGAATAACATAAACAAATTGCATAACTTCACGCGAATATATTGTACTGTATGTCAAATAGATTAGTCATAATCCTTGTAGAAAGGATAAACGAAATTATTGGTGTTATACAATACTGTGCATGTTTGGTAGCGTTTGCCATTGTACAACTTACTGCGTATGTTCGATCAATAGAACAGCAACATTGTGCCTCTCAAATTCTTCAAACCAGTAATATTTCTCCTCCGTATGGCTCTCTAATAATGTCTATTTTATTTTATTTTATTTTTATCTTTATGAATGGAGTTTGGTACTAACTAGTCAGTTTTGTTTTTTATACGATAACTATTTTTACAGTACAATCTGTCTAATAGAAGCATTCTATGTCAGAATTGATATTATATAGATATAGTTGAACAAGCATAGTAAGTATAAGCATATTGTATCGTTGTAGCGAGGTGAGGTTTGTGCAATCATTATATTAAGAGTATTCTTATACTCTGTGAATACAACAATATGAGTTATGTGAATTTACACGAACGGATCTCAATTCATACAGTTTCATGCCATCAATACATTTATTATTTTCTCCACTATTTACAACACAGTATACGTACCGAAGTATGGTACGGTACAATATGCTGCGTAAGTCTTTAGCAAATAAGTTTGTATCAAATGTTGTTTTTTTTTATGCATCTACCTATAAATTACAAAGGTCAAACTTCGAAATTGAATTTGTTGATAATTATTGGGGTGATATCATGTAGTTGTAAGGACCTGCGTGAAAATATGATCATGTTGGGACTAAAACTAAACAATGGCACATACAGCGGCGGGGGGTGCGGGTCAGGAGGCGTCCCAGAAAATCTGAAAATACTAGAAAGTCCATATAGAATAAAACCATTTTACTCCTTTATGGTAATTTGTGTAACTATGTGACATTATAATTCGTATTTTAAGGAAATCCCCTTTCAACGTGGGGGGACGTAAGTGAAAATGCGCGAAGCCTGAAAAAATGTTTGCACGCTTCGCGCGCTCGGAAAATTTCCTCCTCCTCTCTTCTCCGGTATTGTGACTTATGTTACTTAAAAGTGTTACCTCAATTTGTTCCCTCCCCTTCGACAACACACCCCCTCCCACCACGCGAATCACTACAGCTCCCCTCTCCTCCCCCAAGTTGAATCACAACATTGATATTTTAACTCATTTCGTAATTTTCAATCTAGCTATAGCCTCGCGTAGCGAAGATATCACCGAAGCTTGGCCGAGATATTGTTAATAGTTGAAAAAATAGCAAATAGTTTGGGTGGGTGTTAGTTCCAAGCTCTTCTCCCATGGTGATTCCCATGAGTGTGATATGGCGTGGCAGTAATTGAAGGGATGCTACATACACATGAGATGACAATCACAATACCGGCGAAGAGGGGAGAGGAAAAGATTGTGAGCGCGCCAAAAACAAATCAGGTTTTTGTTATTCCTATACTTAGGTGTGAGTATTGCTGGTGACAATTACGACAATTTTATACCAGATTTACTTTTAGAGTGGGTCCAAGTAATAAGATTTGGCAACTAATCATCTCCATTGGTAGTACTGTACGGTTTAACTTTCAATGTAACAAACCACACATAGTATATCGCCACTTTGCATGTTATATGACAACATTTAAGTGAACTAATTTTTTTCAAAAAGGAGAGGATTTTATCCACGGACATATATCAGGAGAAATTTCCGCCCAGCCCCTGCCCCTATACCACAATTCTTTTTTATTTGTTACAAAGAGGAGGGAAACACCTTTCCCTATATACCCAAGGGTGTGATTTGTCAAATCGAGGTAAAATATCGCCAAATAATAATGCTCGTGATATACACTTACCTAACTGTGGATGTTGGTCTCCTGCAAGTGACGATTATTGTGAAATTATATGAGCAAGTAACACATTATGGGGGAAGCAAAGACAAATAGAGATTTGTTTCTTCGAAAGTATTTCAGTGTAGCAACACCGCATTGCAAATTACCGTAATGGCGATATTCACGCAGTTTGCATATAAAGTTGATCACGTTGATCACCAGCTGCTTGCGTTGAATATCAGCGCGCGAACAGAGCAGGATCACGTGGTACGTAGTGATCTCGGGTCACCTTGATCTCCCGAGTTTTGTGATCTCGAGCTTCGGATCTGATCTCCCCGAAGGGCGGATCAAGCTCTCCGGATCCGGTCTTGAGTGCGAAAGTGTTCACACTGGGAAGTTGATCTCGAGCAGGGGATCCGATCAGGATCGGATCTCCTGCTCGAGATCCAATGTGAACACAGCATATAGTACAGCTCTCGACCTATCGCAATTATTGATATCGTTACACCAGGTGAACCTACTTACATCCACAATATGGTTATGTATTTTAGTAATAACATGTAACCAGTTACTTTACCATATTCTACTCCACCACATATTCATATGGGCGGCCATTGGGGAAAACAAAAGACAACGACACGAAAAATATTTTTTACTTTTTTTACTTATGAAATTTGTTAAGTTTTGGGACCAAAGGACATTGAAGGAAATGTAAATTCGAGGGCGGAGTTTCACAAAACAAAATTTTGTTTCTCAAATCAACTTTATACCACCAACAACAAACAGTACGGTATGGCGTGAGATAACGGAGTGTATTATCAATGTAAATATATATAACTCTATATTGAATATATACATTATTTGATGGGAAATACATTATTAGGCCTATATACATAATTTTCAGAACTTTACCTCTCACTCTGTACATCACTTCTTAACTTTACTTCTCATTTGTCAATCATCTCTATTCATCCTGTCCCTTCCTGTTCTTTGACCCGCCCTTTTAATACCCTTTGTTATTCCTGTGCTCCTTCATACTTAATTGTTCTGCTAACCTCTATTTTGTTCCCTTTTCCCTGCTTGTTCCTCTCACTTTCTGTCCTCCCTTTCATTTGTCACTTCTTGTGGTCACCATTCTGTCCACTTCTATTCATCCTCTCAGTTTATCTATTTGCTCATAATTAAGCAATACTAAAATACCCCACCCCACTTTCCTCACCAGCCATGTAGGCTATACTAATTTGTTAATTAGGGTTTTCTTATTCAATTGTAAACAAATCTGTCAATTCAATTTTGATGATGGGTTGTATACATTTTATGTAAAATATATTATTACACTGTAGTATTACATTTGCATTATAGTACACCATTGAATGGTCGGCAAGTTAGCCAGTCCTGATAATCCTATTTAACTCATGATATATTGTTTTGCAGCCACATCAGAAGGATTTCCTTCAAAACAAGATACATTATGGCATCAGCCTTTAAAGTTTATCATGTCAATTGTCACAATGAGTTCATTAACAGTATAGATTTTTTTCTACTCTTATAAATTGCTCGTTCATACAAATACATGATGGCACCATCTTTATAATATTATTCATTTGTCAATATATGGTAGGAGCCTTGGTATTAATGCTCTTCCCGATACAAATCTTGATATGTATTTACACCAATTACTCCTTCCTGCCTTCCTGTAAACAAGGGGTATGTGGTGTTTTATCTTTACCAGAGAAGTGACGGTAGATAGTTAATAGAGACTTCCCGATACATGAATTTAATAGTTACCCAGTGGTAGGCTACTAGGAACCACATCACTGGGACGTAATTAGTTCTATTTTTGAGCCCCATAAATCATTTTAATGTTTTTTTTTAAATATTATTTGTCAACTCAAGTGAAAATGCCTTATCTTTTTACTTGTTTCAATATTGGCTTCACTGGTTGTTGACATGTGCAGTTGTAGCTAATAGTAATTGAGCATGCTCATGTCCACGGGTACCCCAAAAAAGTTAGCAGCGTGCTAAAATGTTTAATTTGTTGGCGTTAGCGTTAAAAAAAATCCGCTTACGCTGTGATCGCGCATTCATCCATGGGGCTAAGGTCTCCCCCACCAACAATACACATCCTACCTCATATCTACGTCCCTGCCTATCGTTTTTCCTTCATTTCCGTTGTATATATCTTCTAGTAATTATTTCTCTCCAGATGTAGTGTAATATTTCGTGCCAAGGATTTGGAGGGGAGGGGGATGTTATCAAATTGTGAGTGTTTCTTAAATATATCCGGGGGGTCTTATGGGGATGGGTCCTCCTCTTGAAGAACTCTTGGTACTCAAGGGTGCTTACAAAATTTGGGCATCTAAAAAAACGACTGATTCGCCAGGACTAAGATTAACAATGTTCAGTGTGTTAAAATATGTTGACATTGTAGGAACTAGCATATTTGTAGGCTGATTTTAAACTTAAAAAAAACTAAAACATCGGCCAATTGCGATATTCGGGTTTGAGCAAAGTACTAATTGAACCGGACGCTAGTACTCTGCGGACGGTGTTTAGTGTGACCGGGCATTGTTTACATGCCAGACCGGACGCTGCCGGACGTTGTTTAGTGTGACCGGAATCTATTGCAATAAATATTACTTAGATGGACTATTTGATTATCTCAATTCTTATTATTTTCTTTGTTTTTAATTCATTAGCAGTTAATTTTCTGAAGGGGGTTCAAATCAGATTAGTTATTAGCGTCAGTACAACAATTGGTGAAAGCTTGAATTTTTAGAGATCTTATGTTATGCCTAAACTACTTCGGCAAGTTAGGCCATCAGCCTAACCGAAGAGGAATGAGGTTCGGAATATGTATGTTTTCTAAAATTGAGGTTATGAAATATGAACTTTGAGTGCCGGGTCTAACTTGAGGGTTGTTTAGGGCTTTTACATCCAGGTCCCAGCTGGCCCCATTCTGATAATTTAGCGCTGAGTATCCAGCAGTAGGTCACTTCTTAACTCCAAACCTACCGGCTGCGAGGCGGATGCTCTACCACTAGGCCAAACAACAAGTCAGTATTTTGGAAGGTTAATTTAGTGTTCTTTTAACAAACCTGGGCAGGAATCACTAAGCCTTTTGGCTTTCTGGTTTGAATTGTAAAAGGAATCTTTATAACTTGAAGAACAAATGACTAGGACTACTGTAATGTTTACTTCAGAATGAATTCAGAGGAAACCACTATATAAAGTTTATCTTCTTGCTGTGTATAGTATGTTTTGGTTTCCTGTTTGTACATTTTAATAGCCAAGTGTGTGTCAAGGGAACTTTTCAGATTAGTGATCCATGAGCAGGTTGTACTCTACACTCAATTTACTACAGGATGTTTTATGCCCTTTTAAAAAGTTGTGTATGCCAACTTGTTGTTGATAAGCTCCTTTGTGGTTTTATATTGCCTATTTCTATTTTCTCTTGTGTGACTTTGAAGACTTGTTGATCTGCTCTTTATTGTTGTTATATTGTACATCAGGTTGTGTGAAAAAAAACATTGACTTGTTTTAGTTGGTGTAGCCTAGGGTAACATACATTTAACTGGTAACCATTGTAGGTCTTTAAGAATTGGAGTGATATGTTTTCTGGTTGTAGTAATCAAGTGGGCTGTGGTGTTCTTCTCACTCTGGAGTGATTGTGGGACAGACTGTAGAGGGGAATTATAGTAATCTAATCAAGGTCACAATTGCATGCACTAGTAATTTGTCCTCATTAATATAATGACGTATGCGACAAATGTTCGTTATGGATAGCAAACCCTACAAAGAGTTTATCTGCCTTTCCATAATAAGGTTACGGTCAAGTGTGACCTCTTAAATTCATAACACATTCAACAGGTTCAAGAATAGTATTGCTAATATTTAAAGGGAAATTACTACTTGTAAGCCAAATAACTAAAAGTACAGCTTTGTCAAACCTCATACTTATTACATTACGTAGGCTGACCATGATGAATACAAGGGGCATGTTGTTTTTCAGGGAGGTCAAAGGTGATTGCGGTCACCAGGTGTCAAAATTATGAAAAAAAATTGAAGCACAGATCTCAACTAGAAGGGGATACTTTGGTAGATCTCGTACTTCATAATTTGGATGTACAACATTGAGTGCAAAAAGCCTTGTTTTTGGTCATTTAAGTACACCATAGGTCAAATCGGGAAATCTTGTAAACAAGTGTCCCTCAAGCAGACAATAGTGAACAAACTTTGCACTTGCTATATTGATGGCCCATATAGGGTAGAAGAAGCTTTTTGTTTTAGGTGGAGGTCACTGGAGTGTGAAAACCATGTAAATATGGTATTTAAAAAAGAAAGCTTTGAGTTAATGTGTTGTCCTTTAATATGTCAAATTTTAATTGGATCAGCAGAGATAACATGTTGTATGATAGTGTACTACCATCATACCAGTTCAGTATGTTAACCCATATAGGACTAATATACACTGTATGCCTGAGACTGAATTGTTTAGCCAAAACAGTAAGAAATGTCACATTTTAGTTTCATGTACTACTATTGGAGTTTACTTTGGTCAATTTCAATGACGTATTCAACATTAGTGTAGAATTAATAGTAGAGATGAACGATGGAAACAAATTATTCAACAAAAAAACAAAAATTTACTGCTAATGAATTAAAAACAAAGAAAATAAGAAGTTTGAGAATAATTGAGATAATTAACTTAACTTATTGCAATAAAAAGGCCCAATAGGATCACTGAACCTCTATAAATTATGGCCAGCTAGACCTGTGCATCTTCTGGGTAAAAATATTTCAAATGTATGCTGTAAGTCACAAAGTTCTTTTTTGGCCTAGAAGCTATGCTAGGCTATATCGTGTCCATTATTGTAGGCTAAGCTAATGATTAACAATTATTTTATTAGGCCCCCGTTCGTATTTCCGTAAGCAACCCATATAGGGCTAGTCCCGAACATTTTCTTAAACTGTAGCTATGGCAAATAAAATAGAAATATGATTGGTTGATCATGACAGTCAGAAAGATTGTCAATGCATATATATATAGTCTAAATGTGTTTACCTTCAAACAACACTGGTTTGATTTATGTGTGATTGAAATGTTGACATTTAAAATGCTGTTCAGCTAAGTGCAATTTTATCATGAATGAATGTATTTGGTTAATAGGACTACATTTTTGTTGAATGTAGATTCTTTTTCTTACGATCGTACCACCGTAGACTTAGCCAGAGCATTGAAAATTATGTGAGCATTAGCTTAGATTAGAGTTAGATTTGGCCTAGCATACACTAATCTATACGGTTTAGCCCAAGACCTAACTCATACAATGTATATTTTGCAGGTGTAGGTTACAACTCCAATATTTGATCAATAATTTTATGTAAATCTACATTTTTACCGTGGGTATTATCTGTTTTTCTTACGGAAATACGAACATGGGTCTAACTTAATGTTTAGTTGGCCTAGCCTACAATAACCTATATGGATCTGCACAGGTCTGACTGTCCATAATTTATAGATGAGGGAGCTAAGAGGAGAGGTTGATTATCTCAAAATTCTTATTATTTTCTTTGTTTTTAATTCATTAGTTAATTTGCAGTTAATTTATGTTTTTTTTTTGTTGAAACAGTGTGGTACATGAAACTAAAATGTGACATTTCTTACTGAAACAATTTAGTCTCAGACATAGCACATACAGTGTATGTATTGTGGTCCTATAGGGTTAAGTGATATGATTGGCTACAAGTTCTGATCAGAAAGCTTTCATAAATAATTCCATTTGTTGCAGATAATACTTCACTTTACAAGAAGAGGAGACTAGGGGAGAGGCATTATTTATCTAAGCTCCAAAAGCTATCACTGGATGATGAAATAACTTATGAGGAAGATGGAAAGCTGAAGAATGCTGAGGTACAGGAGGTAGACAGGTTCCTCAGACTTGTGACAGTGCGCTCTGAAGGCGAGCAGGAAACAGTGTGCCTGCATGGGAGTCGATTAGTTTTCATACAGGAAGGTAAGTTTTCAATGTTTGGTTTTAGCCCATACCAGCAAAGCTGGTGAGCTTATACAGTCACAAGGCATCTATCTCTGTCTGTTCACAATTTGCAAATTTCTTCTTCTCATACAATGTTTCATAGGAGAATTTTACACAGTAAAAAGTACAGTGATTATGGAATGTCAAAATGGTGATCACTGCGCTGCAGACACCCAGAAATTGTCCAAAGTAAACTCTGAAAATAGTACATGAAACTAAGATGTAACATTACTTACTGTTTTGGCAAAACAATTCAGTCTCGGGCACTATACAGTGTAAAAGTATTATAGTCCTATAGCGGTTAGGGGCCATTTGGGCCCATTTTTAGAAAATTTGCAAAACACTTCCTAGAGTCTTTGTTCAGAATTACTGTTGGGTATTTGTTCATTTGGGGTGTTCTGGAATTTTGAGGGAAAAGATAATCATTGGGCCCATTGTTAGAAAACATGCAAAATACTGCTCCTATGGACTTTGGGGTGTTTGAGAATGCCCTTTGTTAAAAACATGCAATATACTGCTCCTATGGTACTACATGGATTTTTACAACAAATGCTCAAATTAAGTGGAGTGTAAGTTACGCCGTTGAAGTATTCAGGGTAGGCGTGGTGGCTGGGGATGGCAAATTTTGCTTATGTGTAATAATATTTGGACCGTTTTTTCTTCTATATTCTGCTCAGGGAGACAATATAGGCATAACCCATGCTGCTACTAGTAATCTGTTACTAGTGCTAATACTAGGCATTTTAGTGTAGCGTCATATATTTGGCAAAATTATTATACACTTTGCGATTAATCGATAACAAATTTTGGGCGATTAACAAAATCGCGAAACGTTGACAGCCCTAATATTTTAAGCATATATTGTTTTTCCTCAGATGCACCAAGGAAGAAGAAAATAAAGAGAAAGACCAAACGAAAAGCTCTACAGCATCAAACTGAAAGCTGTTCAATGGTCAATTCAGAAACAGGTATAGTTCAAGGAATAATATTTCTGTGTTCGCATCAGTTTGAAATTCAAAACAGCTGACAACTCTTAGTATTTTAAGCGAAGCAAAGTGATTGGTTTAATTTATAGTATATAGGTTCGGGGTTCGATTCCTGGCCGAGTCATTGCCAAGACTTTAAAAAGTGACCTACTCATGTAATGCTGGGGT
>WXZC020001022.1:0-10150 GCA_011317855.2 Paelopatides confundens | reverse complement strand
TACTAGATTAGGTATATAACATCGCCTACACTGCACTGTACTGCGATGTAGGCTAGACATTCTTGCCTTAGCCTACAGCGTTAGGCTAGTACTGAACTGGTACTGAATGAGGGAAACTATAGCGTTCGTTTATAATTATAGGCTACACATTTTTGACACTTACAAGGACGGGTTACATCTGGAGTTTTCAACGAAAGTGATGAATCTTGCCCATGTATTCGGATGAAATGATTTAATACAGTCTCCTGTATTGGGTGAAATGCATAAGAATCATTTCCTGACGTTTTCGTGCTTCGAAGACACAATTTTAGTTGTGGTTGCTATGAACGCCATATCAAGTTGTAGCGAATGACCAGGGGTAGCATGAAAATAATACGCCCCTCAATACCCATGTGAACAGGCATTTTTTGAATTTTTAGTAATTAATTTCATTCCCTAATTACAAGTCAAAGGCCAAACGGTTGCACTGTGAAAGCTCATTATGAGTTAAGTATGATTTTCTGTACAAGATTCGACTATTTTCACACCGACCCCCCGATGTGCGTCACGAAACTAAACAAAAATGGACCACAGGCTACAGCCTACAATGGGCTCACCCGAGTTTTGCACTTCTTGTATAGTAGCCCTGTGGATTGACACAAATGAAGCGAAATCTACAATAACGTTCTGGAAGCAGGTCCAACATGTAGGAAGCCAAATGCATGCATGAGCGTACAATTCAATGTATACCGGCCTTCGTAATAGTATGATTTCTATAATGCCCGCCCTTGGAAACAAAACTGCCCGCCCGATTGTTTTGCTGATATTATGCCCCATCAGTGAAAGTTAATCAGTACAAATAATATAAATGGCGTCGGGTACTGTGCTGTAAGTAACCAATTGTGAGCCCCACGGGTGTAAATATAGACAGTACAGGCAGTGTAGTTCCACTCTGGCACGTGGGGTTGAAGGGCCCTCAGAGAGGACCCTCCGATTTTGTTATTAATTTATTTATGTTGGGCGGAGGAATCTGTGACAATATTATGCCTATTCTACATAAACTATAAAAACGATAAAGAACAAATTTTCGTTGATATTTTTGTCATACAGATATATAATGATAGGCATATGTATATTATGTTATGTTCCAATGTATACAATCATCCTACGTCATAAGCTTGCACTTGGGCCCGTCGGATGGGGGGGGGGGGTGAGCTCACAGTCACATGCGTCACCTAACATTAAATTTAGCACCTTCTATATTGCAAACCTATGCACGCTTCTTCAGTACTTTTACTTCATCAATGTATTGTAATACTTTTGAGGGGTACAATTTGTAACTGTTTTTGAAAGTATTGCACACTAGAATTTAGGTGCTATACTGATAACATTTAATAACATAATTTCAACTCTTCTCACAATTTTGAAGCTACGGTGTTAGCAGTGTACACGAGGAATATGACACACCGGGTATTCGCATCCTAAACTGTTTCTTTCTTTATGGCAAAATTAATTGCCCCACCGCCATGATTCCGCTTTGCATATATAAGAGTGAGTTTATGTAAATGTATGAACAAATCGCTCACAACATATTTTTTCTGAAAGAATAACATTACTTTCCTTATCAGAAAATAGTTTCCAACTGGTCGTTTAACGGACCTTAATATGATAGTTGTTAATAATTATGAGATTTTGTTGCTCATATTTGTGCAGTTTACATGCTATAAATGAAGTTTGTGGTACTGTACCAAATACCAAATGCACGACTAATGTACTTTGTATAATCAGTTTTATATTCAATATTCGGTTTTGTTAAATCAGTGTTCGTTTAGGTAAGAATGTGTTTGATAAAGGTATTAATTGACAAGAGTGTCCTCGACTAACTTGTGAAATTGAATCATTATATGTTCACCAATTAGCTACTGTCGCTGTCTGAAAATACCCCGGATACCATCCGTTTGATGGTCAGTGTCAGTCATGTCGTAAACACACTACCGATCAGTGAAATCATGAAGAAGTTATCAGATCAACTCGTTCCGTATTATCAAGATAGTTAACCAGTCTACATTGATAACGTCAATAATGAAATGGCTCACTGTGACTACTAGGGAATAATCACTTTCAAGCACTAGTCATGTGTAAGACTAAACCATCTGAAATAAATGCTGAGATATAATAATAATATAATAAGATCCGTCTTAAACAACGAACGTCATTGGCAAACATTGAATCTATTGGTTGTTTAATGAGCACACCCAGACAGTAAATTTTGTTTCAATCTTTGTCTGATAAGGACGCTTTTTGTTGCAGCTCTCTGTTGATTTGGAGGAAGATCTGTGATATTCTGAAGAAGGAAACATATCATCTCGTATACATTATCTTCTGAAATTGAATACAAGTAAGTGAAAAAGGAAACTTGTTTAATGTCATCATTATCATTTTTTTATGATTTTTCCTATAACTGCTGCTATTGCCAAAAGTAAGATGCTTTGTCACACTGATGTCATTCTGAAGTTTTGTCTGCTAAGACATTCCAGATTCATATTTTTAAACTAGAGAGAAAGTATATATATTATATTGTCATCAGTTATGTTCCTTTAAAAGTAACAGTTTGATATACGCAAAAGCACTGTAATAGGCTAGCAAGATAGGTGAAGCGGCACTCAACTAACAACATATGTATCGACTGTTAATATAGGCCTATTCACGTTTTGAATAATATCACCACTATAGATTTACAAACGCCACATTGTTTTCTGCAGATTCGCAGTCGCATTCACAATTACGTTCACAAACATCATACAATATGGTCTCCTGAAGATATATAACCTTTGAAAACATGTGATTCGTCAGATTCTCACTAAATGGCAACATCGCAAAATCTTAGTTGAAAATACCGGTAATCATTGTTCAAGGTTGTATATTACCCTAGTATACCCTGGTATACGATTCACATAAGCATATTTCTAGTTCAGCAATACCTCTTCACTATTCACATTACTTGTAACTGACAGGGACAAATATATTGGAAGAGGGCTTTACAGTTGAATGGTGGGTGTGAGTGTGTGCGTGGTAGGGGGGGGGGGGTTGCTCAAGACCACCTACTTGTCATGACCTTCCTATGCCGTTATATATGTTACAACACTCGGTAATACATATGCCCCAGAAACTGATAACAGTAATCGTGATTGTTATACTGGGTGAAACGCCTGATCAACTAATAGTACAGTATAATAGTATATTTAGCCATGGGTAAAACATATATAAGACGCTATTTTAAGGAATTAGTTAGCATACTCTTAACGTTTTACCATATGTATATATATGACATCCTAAAATATGATACATTTTGTTTAGATTTGCATAGTCGACATAAACTTAGGATTAAATGTGATTTATATACTTTATTTTACCTTTCGTGTTATACCCTTATATAGCTGTAACTGATTTTTAAAACATATCTGACGGAATAGATTACCCCAACCCCTCAGAGAAAAAAAAAGTGGTGAACATTGGTATTCTCTTTATATGCGTCCAATATTATATAATATTGGTCTAAAATCAAATTAGCACATTTTTTCACAACACGTTTTTGTAAATAACTCCTTTAACAAATATAATACTATATAATGCAATATAATATTACATTATGTCATATGAGTCCTAGTGTGTAAGTGAGACCACTATTATGCACAAAAAAAGAATCGCCAATACCCAAACGATTTATCATGGAAAATATGTCGCATGTCATGACATGTGCAATGTAAGAAGCATACCAATGTATAAAATAATTACACATTTCATATTAATAGTCTAATATCCCTATTCAATTAAAATGGTTGCTCAGAAACCCATATATTAACTTACATACACGAAACTATACTTATAGAGGTAAGGACTAAAGTCAAATAGTACTGTTATATGGAGGAGCTACTTACATCATAATTGATATACACACACCATATGTAATTATGTTTAATAAGACACACGCTGTATATTGAAGTAGGACAATGCACATATTATCCATACTACAGTTATATAATTCAAATGTTATGTAAAGAAATCGGTACATCGGGTAGTATATTGATTCACCTCCTTTGTCACTGGTCGTATCCAGGGAGTTTGTATTGGTTTTACTACAACTGTTGTTGATGTAACTTTTGGTGTTCCATATGGTTCAGTGTTTGACCCAGTGTTATATTTGATATCCCCCATTGTACATTATTATGGGTTCAGAGTGGCGGGTTAATGCAGATGATCATCAGATCTACAATCACTTTAATTACCAACAGCATAATACTACCCTGACCCATTTTCCTAATGGCCTAATTATTTAAGGCTGCCAAAACGTTGGTTTTGCAGTTGATCAAAATCTTGTCTTTAATTGACATGTTAATATAATTATTGGAAATCACTTCATAATGATACATCATATCTCAAAAGTGAAGCACTTTCTTCCCGTGATCTTGTGAACAATCTCTTAACATTTTGGAATTAACATACATATGTGCAATTCTCTTTATTATGGCATTAACTTAAATGTCATTGCAAAACTTCAGTCACATGCTGTGGGAGATGTGATAATGTTTCTGATACTTTCAATGATTTACATTGACTTCCAATGCAAATCATTCAATGGTATGCATGATTTGAGAGCCAGGGGAGATTTAAACTGAGTTAAAGCATTTTTTTTTTACGAAGGGTCGGCTGTTTTACGACATGGTTGGTGTGGTATAATTCTCTTTGTATTGTGTTATTCTCTTTATAGAAAAAATATGTAATTACATTACTTAAATGTGTAATTACATTATATAATATCTGTAAACTACACAGTTTAAGCATGTAATTAAAAACAATATATATGATGTTCAATCTTTGAACTTAAATCTAATAATGCTCATAGTGCTGGACCAATAGTGTGTAAATGACGTGTTGGATATCAACATTATAAATTCGTTTACTCAGAGGCGGCGATCACGAGGGGACTTGTCCCCCACTATTTTGATTGGGGTGGACATCATATATAATGTTCCCCCAATAATTTCCCAATCATATTATTTTGACCCCCTCCCCCATCTAAAGTTTAATCTGATATTGAAAGCTTATAAAAGCCTGGACATTTTGCGCTCCGTCTTTTCGATTTCCCAGTTTTGTGTTCTGTGTTACAATTGTCACACCATGTGCATATATTGTCGTATAATTAATATGAACGACGTCGATGTTTGTTTTATTATTATCAAGTCCCCATTTTGCCTTTCCTGTGTATATATAGGTCCTTTTAATTGTAACATGAGTGCATTTGAAGTAGACCGTCTTGACGCGTGTGAAATTGTGATCCGTCCGTTTCTCACAGTTAAATCTTTTGTTTATGCGTTTCCCTCTGCAAACTGGTTCTAGCTAGCTAGCTAGCTTTCAACATCATATTTACGCGTTTCTTTGTATCTTCGCTTGTATGAAAGCAGCTCTTCCTTATTTTATTATCATTATACCATAGTAGTAACAACTTGAACGCCATAGTAGTAACAATTTGAACCGTCTTCCAATTAACTGCTTAGTTTTGTTAAGCGCTAAGTGCACATATTCAGATATAGCGTCGTTTTGTAGTCTATTATAAAAAAGAAGACGCGGACCCCGCACAGAGGATTCAGATACCACTCAGATAAGACTCTGGTAACACACAAGACGAGGAGCTTTCCAGCATGCATTCAGAGATACGTCTTCATATGGGCTTTCCCCGCAAGCTGCCCCGCAGGCAGGCATACACAGATATACGATTAAAAGGCTGCAGTAATAGGCACAGTCATTCAGAATAATGATTTCAAGAGATACTGTACGTATTATGTACACATATAATATGTAAACAATGGAACCTGTTTATTAATTATAGCCTACCGAACTGAATACCCATAGATTGATATCTTATTCCAGAGTATAGTGAAGCCAGTCACCATGCTTATTGTATTGAAAATATATTTTCTGTTTGAATAACTATATACGAACGCCAACGCAATTGCTGTAAGACGAAATGTTTTTCATATTCGAGGAGTTCGAATCAGTGGACAATACATACCTGAGAGAAGTTTTACTCAATGTAACCTTCATGCGTTTTCTATTTGTATTATTTACCGCACGACATGACGAACCAAGTGGGACAATACAAATCTGTAACTATCCGACATGACTCTCTAACATTTGGCCTATTAAACATACGTATACGACATGACATCCAACGTGGGACTTGCCAAGGAACTGACGGGAACAAAACTAATACTCGATATGGCGCGCCGTATCGTGAGGTTTTCTGAACAGTGGTCATACCTGACAAAAGCACTCTTTAACACTAGCCTCTCTTCAAATATGTACCAAGTTATGTCACAAAAAGAAAGAGGTTAAGAACAATTACCTACCTACTTCCCCCGATGATTTACTATTGGGCAATTCGTGTGGAGCAAGCCGTTTGCAGAGTAAAAGGTCGGCTATTAGGTAGATTCAGGTTAGTGCGGTGCCTAATGTTTTTGGAGGGGGCGGCTAGAAGGAGAGGGGTGGGAATGGTAAAACCCCTCCCATTCTCCCTTTTTAATTAAAAACGTTGAGTTTAAACTGATGATTTTATTGTCTGGCTTATTTTTGGATGTTATATATGGGACCATTTTGCTGATAAATACACTTAAATTCCATTTTTTTGCAAAAGAGGAGGTTTTTGTCATGTCAAATTTATAGCCCCCCTCCTCTCATGTCATTTACGGAAACAAAACCCCGCCTCTGTGCTTGCGCGTAAGTAAGGAATTGTCATTTGTCATTTTTGGAAGTTATGGAGTTGGTGGGAAATTTGGGCCCATGGAACAAAAATAATGACCATATTGTTAGCCAATTTGCATACCCCTGGGCCTAGAACGACAATTCTGGATACATCCAAGGAAATCGGCGAAGTGTATTTTTTCTCGCCCGTTGCGCGCTCATATCGCAGCTTTTCCATATCTCGTAGAGACGATATATATCAATATCGGTGAGGCTTGGTCTAGATATTTTGAACAGATGACAAAATAACAAATCATCGGGGTGCTAATTCTCAACCTCTTCCCCGTGGTGACATCATTGGGTGTGACATATCTTGGTACATATTTGAGAAGTGGTTATATGAGAGAGGAATATATTATCAGGTCCCCCCGATGTTGAAAAGAAACCGTCGCACTTGCGTTTACCAAACAAATGTATTTGACACATTAATCAAATTATTCTGGTTGGCCTGTGCATATATATACAACAATATCGTTTAACCTCAATTTTTTACTAAAACATGCTTTTGTGCTACATAATTCTTGCATTTGAAATATGTTTTCATACTTTGGTTTAGGATTTTTTAAACTCATACTTGGAACCAATGTGTTTCCCATGGCTTTTCTACCAAACTGGATGGTATTAGGAAAATCAAGATTTGTGCAACATGCTGCTTTGTACAAAGTCAGTTGATATAGTACTCGTAACATGTACCAATGAAAGGTATCTTCTGGTTGTGGCATATTACCTGCTATCACCATCACATATATCAAAGGAATTCATTTTACTTGAGCAAGAATTGTACATTGTTTAGTTTAGTCTGACTGCTATTTAGCTATGGTTGTGTATTTTAAACTTTAGCAACCCGTTGTCTCTGTGATTTGTGTTTCAAATAAATGTTCTCGTAAGGTATTGAGGATGTCAATCCAACCCTTCCTCTACAACCATAAAAAACTAATTCTGGCGTCATCTCTATGCATTCATTTTACTTGAGCCATCCCACCTTTGCAGCGAATGTCTTTCCTTTATCATATGAGTAGTTCAGATAATCACAGCCATATATGGTGTAATATCATAACAGGAATTGTTCATATGTTCAATACATGATACTATTCAAGTACGGACAAACTTGTTGACCAGCTCATTAATACACACATATGCATCTCTATGCTCCATCCATAGTTGTTCCATGTTCAACTTACTAAAATGTACACATGCACAATATACACGTACATGAAAAATATTCTCAACCATCAGTGTCCATCAGGGGTGCCAGGACAAGTTGGAGCGGCGAAGCATCGCTTTTCAAAGGGCATTTTACCAGGGGCGAATGGAGATGATTTTGAACGCCATACTGGGGGCGGGTCTAAGGGAAAGGATGTCCTCATATGAAAAATTTATTTTGCAATCATTTAAATCATGTTCAAGAATTGACCATTGTTTAGTTTTGTCTGGCTAATATTTACTTATGGTTGTGTATTTTAAACTTTTGAATAAGTAGATAACATTATAAATTTAGCTAATTTACCACAATTATGTCTATATTAACGATGTAACTTTGACATTTTTATCGTTAAAGTGGGGCAATATTAATATATTATTTCCTTTCCGCTGGTGCCTGTGTTACCCCTTTAAACTTTATCTCAGCCGTGTTAATGTGTGTCCATACTTCATTGAATTGTCCTGGTACACGATATACCAGTTAAAGGAGCATATCGGGTTCAGCAAAACTTTTCAACTTGATATTCAGCAAAATTTTACTGAAACCAGATATTACACACACCCAGTCTAATTTACTATAAAAACTGCCCATTTTGAAGAGAAATTTTTTAAATATTCTTTGAAATATCGCTTTTTGTGTGAATGTTCCTTAATTTGACAACAACCAAATAATATTCTTGTATGCACGTTAGACCTCTGCCTTCGTTTCAAATATAGTAGCAAGTTCGTGACTAATATGTGTAACATATGAAAGCGATTGAAATAGTAGCCATTTTAAGTTAGGGATGAAGAAGGTAATTATCAGTTGAGATGAAAATCGGTTGCAGTAGCCTATTGATCTCTATCTTGTGTCATTTGAGGCTATTTTTAGTAACTATTTGTAAAGGTTTAAAATTTATATTTGTGTCTACGACTTTGCACATATTGATAACAATTGAATATCTCTTTCCCCGCCCATGTGTGGCCGGTCTACTGAGTGCAGGAATAGTTCAATATTTATTCATGATTAGTTTGCCAACAATATTGTCATCGTACCATCCACATATATTTCAGCTACTTTCAACAGGGTTTAGCAAATTCCATCATTAATAATTTCATTTCCCCAATGTCTGACTGTTCTGTTGATACTTTATTTAGGGCAGCGGAAACATTGAATCAAAATAAGCCATTTACGCCACGCCCGTAAGTGTTGAACGCGCCGAATATGATAGCACTATAATGCAACTACATGGACCTACAGAAATTGCCATCCTAACGACCACACGTAACATGACAATTGATTATTACCGTCGAATCGAAATATATTTTTTTCTCAAGAAAACACGATTAAACCTTTATTCCGAGAATTGCCTGTGACATTGTTCAGATAAATAGTATAGTAATGAACTAGGGAATGTAGGCCAGGTTACCTTCTATTAATGTTTTAAGAGGCAATAATATTGAATGTGTTGGGAAAATATGTGACCCTATACACGTTTTTGTTTGCATTAATGGACCTAGGCATATATTCAACTGGCATGTTCAAATCACTGTTACAACGAACGTCGTGCTGAATCACAGCACGGACCATCAGTTTGTAGCTGTATAACTTAAAATATAATTTCTAGGCGAATGAACTTCATAAGAATCATAGATTTAACTTATGCAATTTAAAACTGTTAATGTATTGCACACTTCATGACTGATCGGGGTTCCATATTCCTACTCAAATGGTTCGGGTCGCACTGTCGAACTACGGTTAATGCCCACTTTAGCGATATACCCGCCGTAAATAGATAGAGACCATATTATACATATGTTAAGATGGGGTGTTTGTTTTGTTGACTTATATCAGGCTTCATTCACGCTGTCAATCATGAATATACTCTAGGAATATTTAGTGTGTAGCAAAGTTTATAATAAGGTTTTAAGATGAAAATATTGCCGTTTTCGAAAGAACGCGGTTGCAAATACTTTCAAATTATTGCAAATTGACCTTTTAGAAAATACTCAGTAGATAATGAATAATGACAACCAAAATTATATCCAAAAGGATATAATATCGACAAATATTCAAGAAAGTAGTATTTCTTTGCTTCATTTCGTTTAATTTAACGAAAAAATACGGAATGGGCGAGAAAGACCACAAAAGTCGAATATTATTGAATGACAAAAGGCATAACGTTATAACCTA
>WXZC020001021.1:0-10150 GCA_011317855.2 Paelopatides confundens | reverse complement strand
AAAATTGCTATTAAACTGTAAAAAGAACAACAAATATATATCATAATTGTTTTCTGGGCCGGTACGGATTGCTCAATGGGGGGGGGGGTCCGCTATTTCCCCACCCACTTCCACCGTGTACCCTGAAAAAAATCCTCTATCCGCCCCAGAACGACCTAACACAACGTAATGTTCAATTTATTTTAATATATCTGACTAGTCTATGCACAACAATCATTGTAACAAATATATCAAAAACAAAATTAAATTCCATCTAGGAAAAACACACTCTCGTAACGTCAAACTCCCGGAAAGAAATACCGTCGGAAAAACACGCCCTCGCAAAAACAAGCCGCTGGAAAAACACACGCTCGGAAAAACATACAAAGGCTGTGTTTTTCCGGCGATGTGTTTTTGCCAGAGCTAATTTATGTATTTTTTGTTGGTAAACTAGGTATTGAAGGATGTGAAGATTGTAATTCATATTGAAAGGCATGCTATTGTTCGGCCTATGTTAGGTTGGTTGCAGTGGCGGAACCAGAGGAGTTGGAGGGTTCGTTAAACCTCACCAATCACAACAACCCCATCCGGCATCCCCACCCCTTTTATGTGATGTCACACCAATACCCCAACCACAGGCTTGTATTGTTTTCGGTCAAATTAATTGGAATCCACACCCTTCGCCAACCCCCATTTTCAAGTTAAGCAGTGCAAACGAATTTAATTAAGGACAATGTCATGTGTTTGTTTAATTTGTTTGATACATCGGCATTGATCAGTGGCGGTACCTGGGGTGATATCCCCGGTCGGACAGGCTCAATACCCAGTGGTGGCGCCAGCGGGGAGGAGGAAGGGGCATGGTGATATACCCGGTCGGACAGGCTCAGTACCCAGTGGTGGCGCCAGCGGGGGAAGGGTACATTCCCACCGTCGGACAGGATGTGCCCCCACCCCGTCGGCCACCGACTGTCGTATTCGTCGTACTAAAATAAGGTTATTTCTCTCTCACTGTACCAGACCTTACCCTCTCCGTCGTAGAGACTCCAACAGCCGAGCATCGATCTCCGAACCGGTCTTTACTTCACCACACATTACACTACCCCCTCCGCTATCCGATAAATCTCGTCCCCGTCAAATTGAAAAACCTTTTTTTTTTCTTTTTTTTTTGCTTGTCTGATTTTTTTACACAAACTATTTGTAAATCGCCAAAAAGGTACCAACACGTGTTAGAAAAACTAAGATAATTTCCTTATCAGACCGAATGCTGTGATCCCCCTGTACGATCGTCTTCCCACTCCAAAAATCATGGCGCCGCCACTGTCAGTTCCCCCTCCTCCATCGGTCAACGGCTCGTATTCGTCGGACCAAAACAACAAAAAACTCTCTACTGTACCAGACTTACTCCCCCTCCGTCGGGTAGAATCACCAGAATCACCAGAATCGGTCGTGTTGTCATCATTACCTAATAAGCATATCATAGTTCCACAGAAGGAAATAAGTTACATTATTGGCTAGGGAGGGGGTGTCAAGTGGACGAAGCACCCGGAACTCCGGAAGCCATGCAATATTGGGCATTATATGAAAACATAATAGAATACTGCTCATGTGCGAAGCTGCTGATTTCAAGGTTAGTTATAGGCTACACTTATTTTATTAATTTCCTTTACATGACAGTGGCGTCGCCATGTTTTTAAGACTCTCATTATAAACTGTTGAATAATTCGTCATTTCATCACCCCACCTCCACCGTGCACCCCGCAAACAAATCCTCTATCCGCCCAACACGACCTAACACAACGTATTGTTAAATTTCTTATAATTACATATATATGACTAGCCTATGCACAACAATCATTTAAACGGTACTAAAATAAAAATTAAAAAAAAATTAAAACAAAATTAAAAAATAACACCCTCTCGGAAAAACGAATCCCCGGAAAAACGAACCCCGGAAAAACGAACTGCCGGAAAAACACACTCCCGGAAAAACACACTCCCGGAAAAACACACTCCCGGAAAGACAACGCGCTGTCGCAAAAACACCGTACCTCTCGGCCACGGTACATTTCATTGTTCGCGAGATACTAGTACTATCTGTTGACCTATACAGCATATCATTTATTGTAAACTAACACTGTTGTGGTTCACGCTCGTGTTGAAGGTAATGATAACTGCGGAGCTGTCAATCATCCTCGAAATCGGGATATAAAATATGTTAATGAGATAAACTGGTATAAGTCCATTTAAACTGGTATAAGTCGATTTAACTGGCGTATCTTGATTTGAAACAGGTAATACGTCGATTTAAACTGGTATATGTCTATTTAAAATGGCATATGTCGATTTAAACTGGTATAAGTCGATTAGAAACTGGTAGAAGTCGATTTAAATTGGAATATGTCGATTTAAATTGGCATATACCGATTTAAATTGACATATACCGATTCAACTCGGTATATGTCGATTTAAATCGTTATGTGTTGATTTAAATGTGTATAAGTCGATTAGAAACTGGTATAAGTCGATTCAAATTGGCATATGTTGATTTAAACTGGTATAAGTCGATTTAAATTGACATATACCTATTTAAATTGGCATGTGTCGATTCCCCCTGATTTGATAACGATGGCCCGCCATACACGCGGACTTCCTGCAGACGTTGCCTCCAAGACGGTCGGGTCGAGGAGACCTTCCACTTTCCGAACTTAGGATTCTCCATTGTCTAGATTCGGTCAGTGGAGAACGAAGCTTCTCCCAGTACTGCCACTCTAGCTCAGGTCTCCTCCTTCCTGAAGACCCTCTTCGACGAGGGAAAGCAGGTTCGCCCCATCATGAACTACCGGTCATCCATCGGCGCCATACACCTAGGGTTCCATGACGCTTCTTCCCTGGACGACAATAGCGCCCTGGCGCAACTGGTCAGAGCCATGTCCATTAGCATACCAGTTTCGCGGTCTTTGACCTCTTCCTGGTCCATGAAAGTCGTTCTGGAGTCACACAGGCGCTCCCTTCGAACCTAGGCTTCGCTGCCGGACTTGCCCCAGAAGACTCTCTTTCTTGTAGCGGCGACTTCAGCCAGACGTAGGGGCTGCATTCATGCCATTTTGGTGAAGCCAGGCCACGGGAGGTTCGAGCCGCATGGGGTCAGGTTGGTTCCAGAGTAAATCGTGGGCACGGAGGTCCGTGGCAAGCAGCATCTAGAGCTCATTTCGCAGGCGTGCCCATACACGAACTTCAGGGCGGCAGCCTGGAAGACACCCTCTACTTTCGTCTCTTGCTACCTCTCAGATACCCTTGCGACCGAGGCGACCTTCGGCAGAGCAGCCCGTCGGTTTAGCGGTGCCATTCTGCATTTTAGATGTTGACCAGGGTAAGTATAGATATGCGATATCAATTCCCCATAACTTACTGTTTTGGGTATTTACGAGCCTCTATACTTAGCCTGGGCAACATTCCCGCCACCCGCCCCACTGCGGTGGGAAGCGCGCAGTCGTGCCTTGCATTCCATGTCGTCCAATTTCCTTCGGGAGATGGGCACGTGCTATCTCCCTTGCGAGCTTCGCAAGAGCGGGGCATACACTTCTTGCAGCCTTAGCGGGTACGCCTGCAGAGACTCTCGATACGTTTTCAGAGGAGTCCTATGTCAGAGAGTCCTCTTCTAGCAAGGGCATGGGTGCCCGTTCTTCGGCCAGGAGACGCTAGCAAGAAAGTAAGTATTCTAGGAGCTGGCGTTGCTGCACTCTCGACTCCTTATCGGAATCAAATTGAGACATGAGTGCATGGGCAGCCGAGATCAGTGACCACAGCTGCATTAATTAACGTTAAGTATCCCCAAATTGAGCTAGATTAGATGGAATCATGCAATGTAGATGTTATCCAGTGTAGGTATAGAGGCTCGTAAATACCCAAACCAGTAAGTTTTGGGGAATATAATAGTATATGCCCCCTACTCTATTATATACTCTTACAGCATGCTACTAAATATAAATGAATATGTAGGTTAAACTATATAATATACTACTACATATATACCCATATAGCATGCTACTCAATATAAATGAATATATAGGTTAAACTATATAATATACTACTATATATATATACCCATATAGCATGCTACTAAATATAAATGAATATGTAGGTGAAACTATATAATATACTACTGCATATATACCATACAGCATGCTACTCGATATAAATGAATATGTAGGTTAAGCTATATAACATGCAGCATGCTACTCAATATAAATGAATATGTAGGTTAAACTATATAATATACTACACTACAAACGCATATCATGCTACTCTATCATCAGCGTTCGTCTTTTATTTACTCCATTGAAAGACCAGCTGAATATACACAATATGAATATGTGGTGAGGGTCAAATGTCACAAATATATTAACTTAACTGATAACGATCAGTATATCAAATATATACACTGAAGAGAATTATCATATATATCAGAGATGTATATTAATGAATTGAAGAGCTTAGCAGCATTTAACATGGTGACTGATTAAATACAAATAATACGAATACAATTGTATTGTATAATAACAATTCGGATTTGATAAACATATTAAGAAGTATATGAAAAGTTCACCAAACCGACAACAGCCCTTTTCTAAATGACCGCACCCATTCATATGTGGATATATACGTATATTTTCCCTATGTGTTCCTGGTATTAGGTTATGTAAAAAGTAATTCGCTTTTTTCGTCTTCGTGTAAAAAAATGCAAATCTTCTCCCGTAGCAAGAAACTGTAAATTAAAAACCTGCTATTTATCAGTTTACATGTGAACATATCTTATCACATTAAGCCCTTATGAATGGAAGAAGTCTTCGTTGTATTTATCAATGTCGTCTCTTAAAAGTGGGTTCTATAAATGGCTGAATGTGAGGCTCAATGTGAGGCTGAATGTGAGGCTGAATGTGAGGCCAGCTTCAGATTGGTTTTAAGATGCAGCAGTGACGTAATCACGATGCGATGGAAATGAACCAAATTTGATATATACATTAATCGTAAACAAAGTATAGAATGTTTTAGGTTATCTGCCAAAAACGCTTGTACATGGGCGGTGATCCCAGGGGGAGGTGGGGACTGATGTGAGGGGACCCGTGCCCCAATATTTTGAACTGGGTTAGCATTTCTGATGTCCTCCAATACTTACTTAGTCGTATTACTTGGACCCTCTCTAAAAGTTAATCTGACCTATGGTATCGAATATTGCCGCGAGTCGACACCAGTTACACATAAATATATATTTTGAATAAAAATGTTAACATTTTCGTGTGGTCCGCGCCGCGCTCACAACCTGTCCCATTTCTATATTTCCCAATACTTTAATCTGATTTACAATTATCACCTCCTGTACCCATAGCTTTTATTTAAATACGTACCAAAGTGACTTCACATCAACCCCTCGGTAAAAGGCTTGCTTTATTTCCGTATATATGCAACTGTTGAACTTGAGAAACTGTCCGTTAACATTATATTGAAAAATCATTATCGCCAATGCAATGTGTTTCATGTACCATATCCTGTCGACATTGTTTCAACTTTTTCTGACCAATAAGGAACTAACTAACTGTATCTGCCTGAAACTCATACCGTCACATACAGGGACGGGATCACATGGGATGGGATGGGGGAGATGGTCATGTACCCCACAGTATTTTGAGTGGAAGAATCATATCTGATATCCCACAATAATTGCCAAATGATATTACTTGGAGCCATAGTAAAAGTTAATCTGGCATAGGACGATGTAGCAAATACATTTGTCATAGCAGCCACTTCTGTCAAAACATCGCCCACTTTTGTCACTGGTCACCATTTTTGTCACAACATCGATCACTTTTGTCATAAAAGTAGACTACAAGTTTTATCGCAACGTTCGCCCATTTTTGTCACAAATTTCTAGGTCAACATTTTGTCACATCCACTTTTGTCACAAACTTAACTGGGGTTGGTAAAAATGTTAGGTTACCGTCTTATCTTTCACGCTTCCCATTTTGAATAGATGATATCATCGTAAATGTAAAAACAAAATCCCGCATTTGCCAAATTCAAATTCAATGCTTTTTGTACAAAAGAACAAACAGCAGACAACAAACCCGAAGTGACGTCACTGGATGTAGCCGAAACTCCACGAAAACAGACACCTAAAACTAATCAGCATTAATTACCGTCCCTGCGTTTTTATGAAGATAAGCGGGAAACAACTAATTAATCAAATATTGTTCTATATTTGGCATAATCTAAGTCGTCTTGTAGAGAAATGGATATTTTTAACGGAGGTGATAACATGATATTTTAAAGGAAAGACGCACTGATACTGTAAGTAACACTGACACTGTGCAGGATAACGTACACTCGAGATGGTAATATGTAGCAATGCCTCCTTCCACCCACCCATGTGACTATGCTAAGTCATATTAATGTCCATCACCTCAAAACTACCAAAGAATCCCTAAGAACATCAACTAAACTCATCTGATAAAAACAATATCATAACAAGAGATAATCGTTTCGAAAAAGAATAAAGAACCACTCTACTTTACAAACCCAGAGAAACTGTGAAGAACCGCAACATTTACAATTCTGTCCAATATATAAAACAACAATGATAATTTGCTTCATCTAATACACAATAAACCTGGAAATATGCTGTTTTAATGTTAACTAAATCACGCAATGCTCCACTGCTAGAACATATTACCCTAAACTCACACCCCATGCATTGGATTTTCTAAGCCCTAACGAAACACTGGTCCATAATGGCCCCATATTATCTGAAATGTTTCTTACACATATGTCAACTATTTTGAGAAAGACAGCCTCTCACAAGAAACCATTTAGACGATACTTACCTTGGCACACAATTATGAATTTAATTGAATTGATGCTGTTAAGAAAACTGACCCAAACCTTTTAACCCCAACCTGTAATAAAGGCTGTTAAAACCGGCCTAGCTTTGTCTGAAACGCACATTTTTTAGTATATGAACCCGGCAATCTAAAAAGCATAATTTTATATTTCGCTTAAAGTCGCACGGGATTTACAATAATAAAGGCTTCAAAAGTCCGTAGTCCAACCAGGGACCGTCATCATGAGAGTGGTGACGCCCCTGAAATTATTTGCTGCCGGGCAAATCGTGCAGTTTGTCGGGAAAATTATGTCGTTTGACGTTTGTTGAGTAAAGTGTCCCAGTTGTCGGAACATATAATCTTATCGGGCAATTGTCCAACTTGGCTGTCTGGTAGATTCACGTTCATCCGGTCAATATATGGGATTACTAGCACCCCCTTCGGGAAAATCGTGCTTGTTTTAATCATTCCGTTGGCGGTTAAAGCTTCCCGGTTATCGGAAAGAGAGTCTTCGTCGGGAAGGTCAGTTCGATGATAAATCGACGCTATTGGATATATCCAGATCCACCGAGTTAATATGCAGTATTATGGACAATCCCACAACCCACTTTTTTTTATTTATCTTCTTTAAATAAGTTATTTTAATTTTCTGGTACAATTTTGTATGTTATATATTTCACCATTTTGCAGATAGGTGACCTTAAACAAATTCTCTCTTCTAACCCACCGCCCCATCTGTTACAACCATTATTTTTTCTTTAAATAGAAGTTGATTTTTTACTTAAATTAATTCTTTTTAATTGTCTGGCACAATTGTGTATGTGATATATGGCACCATTTTGCAGGTAGGTTACCGTGCTTAGAGAAATCAAGTGGAGGGGTCTTCCTCTCCCATGACGGGTACAAGCGGAGATACATTTATTGGTATTTTTATATTGGAAGTTTGTTGGCACAATCATATATGTTTGTCTAATGAAAATGCCAGCAACCCCAAGTCGTCTTACTAGAGCGACGCCCATGTGTCCACCTCATGGGATTGAATATTTCCCACATAACTAAGGTATACAGTGAATACAAAGAACATACTCAACCGACCCCACGTGTGAATCTTGGACTACGTAACTGGACGACAATATGCTTGATTCACCCAGTAAGGTGTAACGTCAAATAGTGCCACCGCCTACCCAACCTTTATATGTAGAATTATAATAGAAAAAAGTTTATTTGTACACACGTGCAACGTGCATAGCCATGTGTCATATTATATTAATGGTTGTTTTAAATTATGGTAGTGTCCTAGTTGTTTCTCGACTTTTCCGCATTCAGACGTAAACTTGAAAATAAGTTACTTGCTTGGGTGATTTCATATGTGCCATATCAAGATTTGGTCAAAGGCCTATCAATATATTATAATCCTACAATATGGAGATTTATTTCTGCATCGAACGACGCGTGAATTCGGGTTATGCCAGTGTTGAACATACGGAACGAATTCTGCTTTTATCCCTTCAAAACGAAATTAATTGATATTCGAAACTCTAGATCATCATTGATGTAATACATATACTTACGCCATTTTCATGTCATCGTGTGGCGATGGGCTTATACAATTAAACGTCACGACCAGTACGTGTGTCCATCAGTCCATGTGTGCGTCCGTCGATGTCTGCGTCCGAATAGGATTTCGACGATATGATTATATATATGGATTACTACTGATGGCGTCACAACATTTAGCAAGTTTCAAACAAGTTTTTTCCTATTTATCGCAAATTGGCACAATTTTGGCTTTCCGGAAAATTGAGGGGTATGGCCCCTTCTGTCCGCTTGTCCCATATACGCATACATAACTAAACATGTCTCCGCGGGCAATACTTCCACGTAAGACTCGCAAATCCAATAAGGGTAACGGATAATGGAGCTAAAGCCAAAAACAGTCACCAACCCCACTGGGTTAAGCTTATAACAAGAGTCGTTCCCTAGAAATTTGTGGCAAAAAATAGGCGAACGTTGTGACAAAATTCATAGCCTCCTTTGTGACAAAAGTGGTCGATGTTGTGACAAAAATGGTGACATGTGGAAAAATGGTAAATTGTGACAAAAATGGTTGCTACATGCGTCTAATATATTATCGCAACTGTCACCAACAATACTCACACACAAGTATATAATTAGTATAAAAACCTGATTTATTTTTTTCTGGCTTCGCGCGCTCACAATCATCTTGTCTTCTCCCTCTTCCCCGGTAGTTTGACCTATTTTACAATTGTCACCTGATATGCGTACGGCCAGTTTTAAAATACGTGCTAAGATATGTCACACTTCAGTGATGATAGTATGTGGGGTCTGGAAAGTGATCCGTTTGCCGAGTAAATTCAGAGTTTCCCAGTTTTCGTGTAAAGTCTCGTCGGAGTAATTGTCTATCTAAGCTATCGGCAGGTTCAAATCTCTTTTATCCTGACGTTGGCGGGAGAAAGGTTCCCAGTTGTTAGAAACTAGGTCTCGTCTAATGAACAATCTAAGCTTTCGGATACATGCAGGTTAGTCCCCTACTATACGGGATTACTGGGGATGGGAAAGAGGTTTGGGAATGTGGTAGAAGATAATTACTCCCTTCCACCCCACTTTTTCTTTCCTACAAAGTTGAATTTCTACGTATCCTTTATAATTGTCAGGCGCGCAGCAAGGTCATTACATGTCAATGATGTGCACTATCAGTTGAGATGTTCTAACAGTCCACATGTGGAGTTTCCAAACATCATCCCAATCACACTCCGTATACATCTGTATATGTGTATACCGTAATGAAAATAATATTTATTTCAATATTTGCAACCAAGACAGTACGGTATTAGTTATTAAGTATTAAAACGCAAAAAATGATGGTACATTGTAATTCAAAAGAAGTTTATTAAAGTGAGGGCGCTTGAAGAAGCAATATCACTGATGTAAGGGCGGTATTTTGGCATGTCCGACATCTTGTTACGTCATTGCCACATCGTTGTGTGTCATGCAGTGACATAACGACGGTGTGTGCCCCCCATTTCATGTCAGCCATCCCACCAATTGTTGTTGAGTAAAAGTAAAATATGATCATTTTACCCGTTTTTTTTAAATAGTTTTTTAATCCAACAATTCCAAAAGATCATTTTTACATCTAAGCATCGTAAATCATATATACAAACACATTCTCAAAAGATAGGTAGAACACACATATTCTTCAAAATATGCAAATAATTACAGTATTGTGCATTTAAGCCCCTTTACATGAACAAAATTAAAATAAGAGTGGAGTG
>WXZC020001020.1:0-10153 GCA_011317855.2 Paelopatides confundens | reverse complement strand
TAATGTATGGACCATTTTACCAAAATGGAGGTATATTCAATTTGGAAAACAATGTTATCTGCTACAATAATAATTAAGCATGTTTATATAAGCTGTATTTGGCGACGGGTGGGGAGCGGTCAAAATAAAATTATCTGACCAGTTTGGCTTAGATATGTACTGGAGGGGAGTATAGGGGGACCCCTCCCCTTTAGGTGACCGTAAAATCCCTATTTTGCGTATATACAAAATGGTGCCATATAATATGCAAAATTATGCCAAACATTAAAAAGATTTTTTCTCAAATTTCCAGACGGGATAACCCCCAACATGTCCCCTACATGTGATTGTCAATGACTAGAGGAGGAGTATAATGGATGGGAGCCCATCCGCATTGAAAAGGGGATGTCAAAGTCACTTAAAAGCAAAACGGTTCCATATTAATATGCAAAATTGCGTCAGATTAATAAAAAGGAATACAAGTAAAAATTCACATTAAAGAAAGAGAAATATGGAAAAAATGGGGTTTTCCCACCTTGCTACCTTAATAATCCCAAAATCCCGCACATGGTACGGACTGTGTTATAAATTCCGCCAACCCCCGCTCCAGACAAACAAAAAACGCAGCCCTCCCGTTAAATAACGAAAAGAAATTCGACCATAGGCTATATAATAACGGTCTGTGTAAAACAGACAAGTGTTTGTGTATGCGTGTGTGCGTGTGTTACGCCTATCTTGTAAACACGATATCTCAAGAAATATACATTGAATACATGTCTTATGGGGTACACAGATAGCCCATGTACTGTAGATGTGACCTATTGCTTTGATAGTGATACCATGTATATTAATGAGTGGGCGGAGCTTAATGTAAAAATGTTGAAATGGTCATATTGTTACAGCCAAACATCTGTTTTCTTTCAAATGTGACTTAATTATGTTGTTAACTAGCATGTACATGTTCGTGATATAAAAATGCTGTCACTAATATGCATGGTGGGTGGTGCCTTAGTGTGTTTTGTCCATAGAAAACCATTTAAAACAGGATATTTAATAAACCATAAATTGCATTTATGTCATTTGGTGGTACACATATAGCCCATGGACCATAGATGTGCCCTATAGTTTTTGGTAGTGATATCATGCATATTAATGAGTCGGTCGGGCTTAATATAAACAAATTGAAATTGTCATATTTTTACAAACAAATGTCTGTTTGCATTCACACGTGGCTTAATTATAGTGTGTACATGTTCATGTTATACAAATCCCTGACGATAGTGATAGGAACGACATTGATAACCGATAGCACGAACGTCTCCATCGAATGCATGTATTTTATAAAGTTCACAAACGTTAGCAGCGATGCAATAACTACGATTGTTTAGCTTGAAAGTTGCACAACGATAGCGTCGATAGCGTCAACCACTTGTTGCTCGATTGACGTTCCATCATAATAATGCGCGTTTGATGATTCGTGCTCTCTTGGCGTACAAGCTCAACCCCACATTTTTGGCGCGGGAAATTGTGCAGACGTAGTGTGCATTAACGCATGTTGTAAAGCCTAGCCGCGAAGGACAGAGGATACATTTTTTTTGGAAGATAGTATGGAAATATATTGTATTTCCAACAAAGAATGTATATATTTACTTTGATAATATATTCCCATCTCTCGCGCCATAGGCAACATACAAAATAACGACGATCCAGAGGCTACGTTTACGAACATATAATAAGTACCGATAAAACAATTATATAAAATTGTTATGTTCCGGTACACGACCAACAAGTGACGAAATCATTGAAGATGGGAACAATGACCTTGTGAAAATAGAGGGAGTAAATAAGAGACATTTAATTATGTACCGACTATCACTCCACCTCTAAACGTAGTAATAATGAATAAGTATTTCGGTTGCGAAGTAGACCGTGACCTTCGTAATATTCAAATGACACAATTGATAACTTTTGATCACTTTCAGACGAATGCATATAGCATATTCTACAGACACAATCTTTTCTCATTTGTCTTTTCAGTTTACGAATCCATGACATTAGATCAACTCCAGCTAAATTCATATCGATGGCCTGGTGGTCTCTGGTATGAGGTCGCCTCTCGTCTTCTCCACTGTAACTCGACAGCACACAAAGTAACGACGATTCAGAGACTAAGTTTACGAATATATAAGAAGTACCGGTATAACAATTCGATAACACTTTTATGTTCCGGTACACGACCAAAAAATGACGAAATTATAGAAGACGGGAACAGTGACGTTGTGAATGTAGAGGAAGATGAAGACACAGAGACTGGCAACATCGGCCAGTACGACGGCCAATACGACATAGAAAATGAAAGCCTCGCCGAAGGACACATCGATGTATCTACACCAATTTCTTCCACTCGGTTTTGCATTTGTCGGGAAGGTAATGACGGTAGCCCGTATGTGCAATGCGGAGAGTGTAACCTTTGGTTTCACTTTAAGTGTGTCGGTTTCTCTCTATCTCCTAACACAACAGACACGATAGAGAGGAAACCTTACACATGCACCACTTGTCAACCGATGTCACGACGTGGAATATTGAATATTGGGAATTCATGCTGGTTTTCCTCAATTATACAGGCAGTATATGTAACACACATGGGACAGATACTAAAAAACGCAAGACCATGTACACATAAATCAATCGATGTGATCAAAGGCATCTTGAACAATTTGGACAAAAATACCGTCAAGCCAATTAAAGAGAAACAGGTTGGACGGGCCGTAAACGTCGTTGCGAAAGAGTTGTTAGGGTCTTTTTCGAATACGAAAAGCCAACAAGATGTAAGTGAGTTTTTTTCGCAATCAATAAGTGCATATATTTGCAGACAAGGATTGGAAAACACGAGCCTCCCTATAACGACAGTAACCACCACTGAAATAAGTACATGTCTTCAATGCGGCAGTCACCAAAACATATTGCATACGTTACCATTCCTGACTATAATCCCAGATGGGTCCACCGTTATTGAGAACATAAACACATCGTTCGGAGAAGAAGTACGAGAAAACATATTTTGCGAACACTGCAAATGCAAACAACCCAAGGGATACGGGCATCAAATAACTAAGCTACCACCCTGTTTGGTTATACATGTCAACAGAACGCGGAAAAATGCCCAAAAGAGCCACGCCAGGCTGCATGAACTAAAAGAGTTGCATGTTTCCAGTCTAATCGGTGTGTCAGATTCAAGTTGTACCCGTCATCACTACAAATTAATATCTGCCGTTGTGCATAAAGGGTATGACTGCAATAGCGGACACTATATTGCATATACGTTCAAGGGTAACAAAGCGGCACGGTATGACGACCATATCGTAGAAAATTGCAATATTGCTTCTGCGATCGCTGATGTGGGACGAACTGGAATTATTTTGTGCTATCACCTTTTGCCAGATCTCCATACTCATATACCCATGTTACCTACGACTGATCACGATAATCCGGAAGACACCGAGCTACATTTATCACAATGTGACCTGCCTGATGTTCTCAGAGGAGACCATACCACGAATGCTTCGAGTCCTGCCGACGATATGCATATATATGAAGGTAATCAACCTTACGATCACGACACGGAAATAGATCAGGCAACACTGCAAAGCTTGTCATCTTCTCCACACTATTCCAAGTATTTTGAAGCACATGTAGCTGACTCGGCAACCTTTCAAATAAACGAAGTAGATTGGTGTAAACTTCGTGAGAAGCAGAAGGGCAATACATTCCCACGCGATTGGGTTAATCTATTTTACAATGGGCTCCGAAAGTCAAATCCATACTGTACCCTAATGTTCAGGAGACACTGGGCCTCGAAAGCACACGGAAGGAAGCATCCTAAACATGTTTTTACAGCGAATGCATACTGCTCCAGAAAGCCAGATTGCAACGTATCAGCCAATCTGTATGTCGACGAGGGCCTTACATGTTATGTTCACTACTCTGGGAAGGTCAAACACAAAACAAATGAAGCATCGCAGCGTCCGATATGCGCAAATGAAAGGGAGGCGTTACGAGATCAGCTATGGCATAACCACTTCCCATCGAGGCTACATACTGACAAGTTACGATTAATGGATCCTGATGTGTTTGCCAGTGGAAATTTTACTGGTGTAGGAGTTGACGGCACCATTTTTAAGCAGATAAGCTACGAGGGTAGAAGGCGTCTACAAAACGAACGTGACATGGTAACCAGTCTAAAAATGAAACAAGAGACTACTTTGAAAGAGTACATACGAGAGATATCTATTTTCCCTAGTTACGTTATTACGTTTACAGATGCTGGCGTTCGTCTTTTCCATAACCTGGCGAAAACAACCCCTATACACTGGGATGCAACAGGGTCAGTAGCTTGGAAAGAAGGAAAGAAAGAATACCTGTATTACGCCATCGTCATGCCTAATCCGTCACGACAAAAACTAAAGCAGAAATGTTCCCCGTGTCCAGTAGCTGAGTTCATCACAACAAGTCAGACAGAACCCACCATCACACATTGGCTAGAAGTTTTCAAATACAGAGAAAAGCAGATATACGGCTACAATAAAACCACAACCCCGTGCTTAATGTTGAGTGATCGTAGCCTACCGCTGCTCATTGCGTCCCTTAAAGTCTTCGCTGGCGAGTCACTACAACAGTTCCTCCAAAGGAGCTGGAGAGTAGTAAACGGCAAAGCAACCGCATGTGATTTGAATGGCATGATAATTCATACTGGATTAAGCCACTTCATGAAAGATGCCAAAGAATGTTGCAGAAAGCACTACAGGAAAGACAAGACCTGGTTCGGCATCAATTTGTTTCGACTCCTGTCAGCAGTTCATCTGATAGAAGAATTTACCCGTATTTTCCTATCCATATGTATAGTCCTTCGAGCTGAACACTCTACGCCTCTGCATCAACAACACATGAAGAAAATCATCAATGAACTACGTAAAAGAGTGCCAGTAGATGAAATTCAAGAAGAAGTGGAGCAAGTTGCTGAAGATGGTACAGATGACCAACAAAACGAGACCAACAGTATATTGGCCGACGGCCCAGTCAATAAATACACCGAAACGGATGCCTTGCTCCAAGAACAGTCTAATTTCAAGACAATTAGTTTGTCTATTGATGAACGTGCTAGAGCCGAGTTAGTCGAAGAGACAACACAACTGAAAGACAAAACCATTTACGACAAACGACCAAATCACTACAGAGGCCTTAACCTAATCAACAAAATGCTGAAATATGTTCTTCCAACATTACCATTGTGGTCAAACCTTCTTTTGGGAGATCTTACTCGACATAACCCTGTGTACATGCAAGCCGATTACGACAGAACAAGATATTTCATCCAAAACCCACCCAAGACACAGGGATTCATAGAGGCCTACAATAAAATATTGAAAACATCAACATTAGCTCATTTCAGATTTAGACCAGATGAATTAGTTCAAAGAATGTACGACGGAGTTGTTTCGCACCAAAGGAAATTTGCGCTACAACACAATATTAAGGTAGGGAGAAAAGTTGGGAAAAAGGCTACAACCCTAATAAAAGAAATATGGAAGAGTTCACGTGAAAAGGTAAAGGAAGAAATGACTGAGAGATCCGAACAAGCTTGTCTGAAGAAGGCGTTATCTCAGGGGGCAGATCGACTACACAAATCTCAGGAAAACACGCCAACAACTGCCAGTTCTAGCAATGGATCGAATACACAGCCGACTACAGACCAAAAAAGTGACACGAAAAAGGGCCATGATGAAACTTCCACCCAAGATGCTTATAACCACAAACTTCATGAGGAGGTAATGCCATCTAGAAAGCGTCAGAAATTCGAAGATACCAGCCACGTTTCGAGAACAAAATGTACAACACAATCTACACATATACCAATGAACGAGGATGGGTTTGACCAATACGAAATACTACTAAGTAAGTCAGAATGGTTAAATGACATAATCATAAACGATTATCTTAATTTTTTGAGGGCAGAAGTCACCGACTTTGACGTATTCATTTGCAATTCCTTTCATTCTAAGTCGACAGTTCCAGAAGAGGCCATAGTTAGAAGGTGGTATAAACACCGTAATATTATATCATCCAAGTGGGTTATAATGCCTGTCAACGAGCATAACAATCACTGGGTTCTACTTGCAGCTGATATGGCTGACAAGAAATTGTATTTTCTTGACCCACTTTGTGACAGGAGGACAAGTGTAGATATGAATCGTTTTAAGAGGTTTTTAGAAAACAGGTCTGCATATGAAGGAAAACCCGTTCATTGTAAACAGTGGCCAGTGAATACAACCACAGATACAAAATTACCATTTCAGGCAACGACGAATGACTGCGGGGTGTATGTCCTCCTATACGCCAAGACATTATTATTGAATCAGGAAGTTCACATGACAAACATTCGAAGCACGCGATTGGCACTATATTACGAGTTGCATGATTTTGATATGCAACATGATTGATGAGGTTATCCGAGTGGACGAACACTATACTGCATGGTTACACACATTTTGGTCAGTTTCTTGTTGTCTATCATTATTAACACTTAAAAGTATCTAGAGAAAACAGACACGATTGTAACAATATATAATACAATATTATTTCAATAACATCAATGAACACGTTCATTATACCGTGCTATTCAAAAGTTCATTGTGAATACTCGTGTCATCTACCCTGTACCTTCCCAACGTTTTTCCGACTGCTGACCCACTGTGGGCCTTTGGAAACCTTCACCGACCCCATATACACTCGGACCAGGGGCGGCTTTAGATAATTTTGTTGGGGTTGGGGATTTGTTCTCATTACCAATAGAGGAGGAGTGTAAGGGGAGGGATGTACACATAAGGTTAATTACACGCAAAGTTGTGCTAGCCTACTTTTCCCATTTAAAAACCAGAAAGCCAGCAGGCTTAGTGATTCCTTGCCAATTTGGATAGAAGAACATTATATTAACCTTGGACAAATTTCAATCTTTCACCTTTATTGATTAAATAGATCAACATGGTTCTTGTACATACTGCAGACATACATACCAAATATGTGTTTACAAATTTTGCAGATTATTTGACCTCCACAAAAAGCAATGGGGTTCTTGTGCTCCCTAAAGTCAACATAGGTACTAAATATGAAGTTTGAGCAACATCAACTTTTGCAGTTATTGTATTTACAAGATTTTCGGACTTTGACCTCTGTTGACCTCAAATGAGCGTTGACCAACACAAAAAACAATAAGGTTCTTGTACTCACTAAAGTCAACATACGTAATAAATAAGAAGCTTGTCCAAGCTAAATTTTTGGAGTTATCGTGTTTACAAGGTTTTCAGACTTTGACCTCTGTTGACCTTAAATGGGCATTGACCACCAACAAAAAACAATAGGGTTCTTGTACTCACTAAAGTCAACATACACACTGAATATGAAGTTTGTCCAAGCTATTTTTTTTGTAGTTATTGTATTTACAAGGTTTTCGGACTTTGACCTCTGTTGACCTCAAATGATCATTGACCGCCACAAAAAAAACAATATAGTTCTTGTACTCACTAAAGGCAACATACATACTAAATATGAAGTTTGTCTAAGCTAAATTTATGTAGTTATTGTATTTACAAGGTTTTCGGACTTTTACCTCTGTTGACCTCAAATGATCATTGACCACCACAAAAAAAAAACAATATAGTTCTTGTACTCACTAAAGTCAACATACATACTAAATATGAAATTTGTCTAAGCTAATTTTTGTAGTTATTGTATTTACAAGGTTTTCGGACTTTGACCTCTGTTGACCTCAAATGATCATTGACCGCCAAAAAAAAACAATATAGTTCTTGTTCTCACTAAAGTCAACATACATACTAAATATGAAGTTTGTCGAAGCAAACATTTTGTAGTTATTGTATTTACAAGGTTTTCGGACTTTGACCTCTGTTGACCTCAAATGATCATTGACCACCACAAAAAAAAACAATATAGTTATTGTATTAACTAAAGTCAACATACATACTAAATATGAAGTTTTTTCCAAGCTAAACTTTTGGAGTTATCGTGTTTACAAGGTTTTCAGACTAACCTCTGTTGATCTGAAATTACCTTTGACCTCCACAAAAAAAAACAATATGGTCTTGTACTCACCAATGTTAACCTATATACCAAGTATGCGGTTATACAAGTATGCAATTGTTTAAATTTAAGGTTGGACAATTAGAGGCGCGTGTACATTCGTTTTTTATTTTTATAGGAGCGCAAATTTTGGTGGTTGTACTAAGGGGAGGGGTCTAAGGGGACGGGAGGGGTGGCAAATTTTTGTTCATGTAAGGGGACTTAAGATGCAAAATGTGCTATCATTTGCATCTTTTGAAGTATATTTATGTTCTACAATTTTTCATTTTTTAACAAAAGATCTGCTACATTTATTTTGGAATTGCAAATAAGGAGGAGGGGCGGCATGTGGCCATCAATAAATTTGTGTTCATGTAGGGGGAGGGGGGGGGGGTAGATGTGAAATGGTGCTATCATTTGCATATTTTTAATTAAATTCATTTTCTATAATTTTCCATTTCTTAGAAAACACTTGATAAATTTTGGGGGAAATTGCAAATAGGGTTGGGGTGCACATGTGGCCTTTGATAAATTTTTGTTCATAAGAAGGGGCTTAGATGCAAAATGGTACTATCATTTGCATCTTTTGAAGTACATTTATGTTCTACAATTTTTCATTTTTTTAACAAAAGATTTGACAATATTTTCTTGAACTGCAAATAAGGGAGAGACGCTGCATGTGACCTTCAATAATTTGTGTTCATGTAGGGTGGTTAGATGTAAAATGGTGCTATCATTTCCATCTTTTGAATTACATTCATTTTCTGTAATTTTCCATTTCTTAGAAAAAAACTTGACAAATTTTGGGGGAAATTGCTAATAGGGTCGGGGATGCACCTGTGGCCTTTGAGAAATTTGTGTTCATAAGAAGGGGCTTAGATGCAAAATGGTGCTATCATTTGCATCTTTTGAAGTACATTTATGTTCTACAATTTTTCATTTTTTAACAAAAGATTTGAAAATATTTTCTTGAACTGCAAATAAGGGGGAGGGGCTGCCTGTGGCCTTCAATACATTTGTGTTCATGTAAGGTGGTTAGATGTCAGTTCACCATATTACACTAAAGGAGTATATACAATGTAAATTAGGTAGGTATGGTTATAGAAGCATGACTGGCATTTAATTTTGTTGATAGACTATCGCATATTCTATCAACACTAAAAGCTGACTATAGTCATCTTTTAATCTTTCGTGTATGGTAGGCGCCATGGGACTAATTTACCATACTAATACGCGTATTAAATCGAATATGTACACGTATTAATTGGAATATATACACGTATATTATTAGCCAATCCGAAGGCTGAATTATATGGTAGTATTGGATATTTGTCCCATAGCGCCTACCATATTCGTGCTTGCTATTTCTGACGTGTATCTGGTGACGGGTTTCGATTGGCTTCGATTATACAGAAGCCATAGAGGACATACTCAGTCTGATCAGGAGTTTTAATATTCCAACTCCCTGGTATGGTAACATGATATATATAGAACATCTCACTAATCTTCACAATATACGTATTTTGATGTGTAATATAAATTCATGTTTCTCATAAAATATAGGACGCATGTGGATATGTGAATGGACACGCTACAAGTGTCACTGTTCATTACTGGTTCCGATGTTATCCGCATCCGGAACCTATGCAGACCTGATGGCGTGTGTGTGTATGTGTGTTACGTACATACGAATATATTGTAAACACGACAAGAACGATATATTGAATACATGTCTTAGACTTATGGGGTACACAGATAGCCCATGTACCGTAGATGTGACCTATTGCTTTGATAATGACCCATGCATATTAATGAGTGGGCGGAGCTTAATGTAAAAATGTTGAAATTGTCATATTGTTACAGCCAAACATCTGTTTTCTTTCACATGTGGCTTAATTCATTTGTTAAATAGCATGTACATTTTCGTGATGTTAAAATGCTGAAGTTCATTAATATGCATGGTGGGTGGGGCTTAATGTGATTTGTCCAAAAAAGCTTGTAAACACGGTATCTAATGAACCGTAAATTGCATTCATGTCAT
>WXZC020001019.1:0-10157 GCA_011317855.2 Paelopatides confundens | reverse complement strand
GCTGATGCTGCAGCAGTCCGTTTTGTAAGTGGATCTACAGACCCGCAGGATTTCCTGTGGAGCTGGTTCCCTCTCATTGCTGCACCTGGTTGGTAGTGCACACGAAGACTGTGATACTTCAAGTATGTGGCTGTACACGACACGTGTTAGTAGCCACCTTCTCACAAAAGTGCTTGTGTCGTAGTTAGTCGAGTCCCATCCCAATCTTCCCATTGTATAGGCACATCAAATCATTCTCTCCTGCTGACAAAATATCTGATGTGGAAGCCGACTGTGTAACAAACACCGTAGCTTTGGTCTCGAAGGTCGTAGCTTGTTCTAAATGTATGGGGTGCAGCTCCTTTCCAAATGCCATGAAGGCCGGATGTAGTCTCACACCCGGATATGGCATGTATGGAGAGGATGTGAGTGCAGACAATGGGACCCTCCTACTGTTTGATAGCTTCAATATTCCAGACACGTGGATTATATGTGCTCTTTTTCGGCTCTGGTTTGAAGAGGTCATGTGACTTGAGATTGGTGTGGTAGATGAGGACGAGCAGGAGTCTCCACTGCTTTTTTTAACTATGAGGATATTAGCATCACATGGGGCATGGTACCTCTGGCAGTTTTCTTTTGTAGGTAAGCACTTAGTATGTTGATTAAACGCCACTGGGGGTGCTCGGACTAGGGAACAAAGACAGATAAGTCTCTGTAATGGGGCTTGAAGAGTGATAGCAGATGAACCTGGGGGATGCAGGCGGAAGAGCGGGATGACGTCGACTAGACTTGACACTAGTCCCAGAACCCTCAACCACAGACTAAGCTGGTCGATAGTGGGATGGGCAACCCTATGGGCGGTAATGGGCACGAGGTGGGCCGCCAGGGACCTTCCTGGTCGGCATCCAACCCTACCCACCATGTCGCTGAGCCACCTCTGCCTGGGCTTTCCTGTCCGAGACGGGTCTTTTAGGGGTACGACGTGTCCGTAGGGCCTATCTCGGTTTTGGCTCGAAGGTGGCTGTGGCCGCCTCCTGATTGCGCTTAACGATGAACCGACCACAAAAGAGGTCGACACTGATCACCGGTAGCTGCTCGATGTGGCGTCTGGGATTTGGGTTTGGCCAGGCGAAGACGTCAAGGATGTTGCCCAGTCGTATTTCGACTGCCTTGAAAGCAATCCTGGCTTACTGGTCATAGATCAGTCTAGCCAAAGGACCAATCATAAAGAAGAGGATCCGACCGTGGCCCGAGAGAACAGAGACTGGTCCTCGGGAAGCTGATTGTGTGCCCTCACTAAGGACTCTGCTAGGAGGAAGACTGAGAACTTGAGGTCCGCAAAGGCCGCTGAGTCTGCTGCAAACCAGTTATCCTATATACTCCTCCTCCTTAGCGGGTCCCCAAACAACCCCGATGTCAGACACTGTGCCGCCCTAACTTGGCTGCGAGCCTCCTCTGAAATCGAAGGTGGGTGGAACAGCATTTCCCGTCGTTCCCCTGCACCCGGAACAGTCTCTCCTTCGCGGGGAGGGCTGTCCATACCTAGTCGTGAGGGCATGTATCCTTACGTTGCACTCAACGTCGACCGGGAGCAGGACGAGCGTGCCTTCCATTGGTAGAACTGAGGCGCGAGTCGGAGTCCCGAGGTGACATGTCCTCCGGGACTTCGTAGCCGAGTCTGGAGACGAAAATTCACACTAATCGGTCCACTAGGTCCTGAGTTAGGGCCGTTCCTCGAGGGGAGGCCTCTGGCTCGGACAGGGGAAGGGATCTGGGTCCGCGAATTATTCCTCGTCATCCTCCTCAAAATTGTCATCCCACGCAAACGCATCCCGAGGAGGCTGGTAGAATGTGGATCCCGTGGGTGCTGGGGACGCTGCAGGAAGAGAGGGGACGGGTGTACAGACTTCGGCACGGGCGAGGAAAACATCAGAGCTGCTCGTTTCCAGACTGCCACTGTGATGAATGGGCGCAACATGTCCACCAACCTGCCAAACCAAGGAGGGACCTGTTCCTGAGAACCCGCGTACGGGTTCTCCGTATCCGAACCCGCCTCGGAAGCTTCCGACGTGCGTGGCTGGTCCGCTATAGATCTGAGCAGGATTGCACGCTCCAGACGGCCGCTTGCGGGGGGACCTAGTAGGTCCGTCCGGGCTCGCTTCGGGATTCCCAGAATACGTAGCTGGTCCTCGACCCATGCGTGGTCGCCACGCTCCCGTTGCCCATATAGGGGACTGTACAACTGCGATATTACGCTCCGCTGTGTTTCCACTCCCCGATGAAATTGGGACGGGTGTACACCCGTAAGGCTCAGATGCGCCACTCCGGTTCCCACGGGAGCCGGTTGTGAGCCCGCGAGAGCAACTTTTTCGGCGTACGGAACCGCGCTGGGCTCGCCTCCTGTGGATTATATCCCCAACGCTTTATAGAGCTCAGAGCACTGTTGCTCTCGCTGCCCATTTCATTGAAGAATATTTCTTCCTTGAGCTTCCTAAGAGATCTCACAACGGGGGAAGGATCTCGCTCCCCTGATGTGCGCCTGCTTGGATAGCGCTAGACCGCGCCATGATATTATGCCACTATCTCAGACAGGAATCGCATGGTACCGTTTCCCTCCTTTTGCGCTGTTGTGGGCCTGCGAGAGTAACTTGTTGGAGTACGGACCTGCGCTGGGTCAATCACCTGGAGAGTCTGTGCCCAACGTTTTACATATCAAACTCTGCTTTAGTGCGAGTGCGGCACATGCGTAGATTTGTTTCGAGATTTTTCGAGAACCGTCAGGGCCTGAATGTGCGGAAAGCCACCTTCGGGTTCCACCAGCTAGGCAGAAACCTTTTCACAAACCGTGAGTTGCTCTCGTCTTCTGCACTCCCCCTTAGACCATGACATTGAGTTGAATCCTTCCCTGCGCAGCCGGTATCAGCCGCATAGTCAGACTCACCCCTCTGAATCCCCCAATGGGGTGGGATCTCGCTCCCATGATGCGCGTCCGCCTGGCTCGCGCTATAGCAAGCAATGCTCAGCCCTAGCGCGGCTAAAAAGCCTATATACAAGACCCGCAGGGTACCGCTCTAGAGCACGAGCGGCACGCGGTGAACTACGTGTGGGTCCAACTCCCGTACCTATTTTGAACAAAAATAGAGAGAGGGCCCACACCGAGGGGGTTCTATGAGGTAAGGGGACCTAAGCCTGGGCCAAAAACCAACTAACACAAGTGAGGCTTTAAGGAACTAAGACAAAAATAAAGCCTAAGTCAAGAACTGAGCACCCTAGTAAGGGTGAACACAAGTGAGGGTAGCCTGAGGGGAGGCAAGGGGACATACCAAACACACTTAAAAACATGGGAAAATCCTTTGTAGGAGATCACTACAGGAAAAACCCTTTTTTGGTTTTTTTTTTGGTTTACTTTTCCCCAAAATATGTTAGTTTATCTTTCCTGGGGGTAAAAACATGTATGGAAAAGTCCATCTGACCTAATGTGAAGGCTAAAAGCCTAGGCTAACACTGTCACAAAAAATTTGTAGAGTGAAGCGTAGGTTAACCTATTTACTTATCCCTACATTAGTTTACCTTTCTGGGGGCAAAAGACGTAAGGAAAAGTCTAACTGACCTAGTGTGTAGGCGAACAGCCTACGCTAATACACCCTAAAACTTTGTATAGTGAAGCCCAAGTTAATTTTAAGAACAAGTAAAACTATCAGGACACATGCTACTCCGTAGAATTCCGAAAGAAATATTCAAATCCGGTAAAAAAATCCAACACCGTGTAGAGAGAGAAGACAGAAATCGCGTTATACACGAAAATCCGGAGGAATCTGAATGATGACTGCGCATATGCGGCCAATTACCGGTAAAGGGGTGTCTCCGGTATAATTGAGATTAGATTAATCAATGCATTTAGATGTTGACCAGGGTAAGTATAGATAGGCGATGGAAAATTAACATTTTCAACAATCTATACAGTGATTACCATAAAGAATTGATGCAGATTTGGAGGCCTGGGTGTTTGACCTCCAGCAAGTTTAATATTCTGTAAAAGCAACATTATAATTACATTGTGCACCATACAATATTATTTCTCAGTTTCAGGCAGACATGATTTCGCATGTGACCATTTTACCCTCCCAAATGTTAATAATATGCTGTAAGCCTCTAAATCTGAGGCATTATCAACATACTCTCTCCATGGCCACTCCCGAACTATAATCCTATATTATAGTGTTTCCAGGGTGCAGTATTGTTAGTTTGTACTAACTGGCGTGGCGCTACCTTGGTATTTCTTAATGACATTGTATTCGTTTATTTAAAATCAAAACCAAATGTCGATTGGTATAGTTTATGATGATTGTTTGTAAGAGAGAAAGACCTTTGAGGAAATATGGATACAGAGAAAAGAAATAAACTGTAGTGAATCTGAAGAAAGCGTCACTAATATTATTATCACTTGTGTTTGATTCATTGAGCAGTAGTTGGGCCAGCGGGGGAGGGGAGGGGGTACATACCACATGTAAATATGTGGCAGCTTAGCGTCGTAAAATAACTGAAACTATACCTAAATCTATAACTAAAATCCGATTTAATGTGCTAACATAGTTTAGTATATAGTTTCAGTTATTTTACGACGCTACGCTGCCACATGTGCACATAGCCCAGCCACCCATGCTATCGAACATGTCAAGGATCTTATTTGGCAAACTAATTATAACATATCGGGATAACACCCTGAAAATCACCAACATTTGCGCCGAAAAGGTAAGGAATTTCACTCTCGGACCAAATGTGGTGACCCCCTTTTGAACTGATCCCCCCCCACTCCAAAAATCCTGGCGCCACCAGTGTGCCTATATGTCCAATGATTCAAGAAGAAGGCCATCGAGTAGGGGCACCCTGTGCAGGTACCAGCCACAGGCTCTAACTGGGAACCACAACCTGTCCTCGGCGATGGAGGAGAAACCCTTAATCTCGGAGATGAAGTCGAGGGTTTGGCTCTTTGAGAGGAATTACGAGGCCGGAATAAACCTGACCCAGGCGGCTCGAACCACACGTGGCATGGCTTCACCGAAAGGGTCTGAATGCAGCCCCTACGTCGAGCTGAAGACGCCGCTACAAGAATATTGTCCTGTGAGTTAAGTCCGACAGCGAGGCCTGCGCCATGGATTCGAATGGGGTGAGGTGAGCGACTCCAGAACGGCGTTCATGGACCAATAGGGGGCAAAGATCCGCGAAACGAGCCTGCTAATGGACATGACCCTGATCAGGTGCGCCAGGGCGCTACTGTCACATAGGGAATAACCGTCAGTGAAATATAGGTATATGGCGCAGATGGCTGATCAGTAGTTCATTATGGTGGTAACCTGCTTTCTTTCGTCGAAGAGGGTCTTCTCGGAAAAGTGGGAGGTATTCTCGAGTCACTAACATGATTGACTGGACTTGACTCTGATTTTTACTATTTGACACGAGTCACCATTTGTTAGACGGAAAACCCGCTGTCAGAATTGGCACGGGCAAATTAGTTCTACCCCGTGTGCATAGCCACACGGTTACTCTCCTGGGCTATAGCGCACGCGTAGTCGGTTGTACCTGCCTTCATTCGTCAGAGTTACCATTGTATAGTTGGCGTAAAATTAAATAATCCATCAATAGATAAAATTGCATATTTTGAAGTACATTTATTTATATTGTACAATATTTTCATTTTTTAATAAAGAGTTTGCTTCATTTTTCAAATTTCAAATAGGGTTTGGGTGATATAGGAAGGGTGTGGATGGGGGGATGGGGGAATTTGTTACTGTTGAGAAATATGTGTTCATGAAAGGGGACTTAGATGAAAAATGCTATAATTTGCTTATTTCGAAGTCCATTTATTTTGTAATGTGTTATAATTTTAGTAAAAATCTTGAGAAATTTTGAGGAAAATTCACAGCACTTGGTAACAGGGAAAGGATTAAATGATTGCGCGCACACGAAGTGACAATTGCGACAATATTATATGTCCTATACCAGATTAATTGTGGAGGTCAAAGTCATAGGATTTGGCAATTGTTGGAGGGGTATCATATATAATGTCCCTCCACTAAAAATATTGATGGTACATCCCGTCCCCCCGTAATCCCTTGTCCTCGTGTTATAATTTTATCCGACATCCTGAGAGCTCTACTCTGAAAGACTTCGAACTATACGAATTTAATATTTATTCACACATATACTGTGGATCCCTTCTATCCTTCCGCTCTATTTGACTTGTAATAATTATTCACATTCCGATACGTTGACATTTTACCAGATACTGAGGGCATAGCAATAAAGTATAGACTCCCTGCTGTATATATCTTGTAGTGATAACGTAACTGACTGAACCACTGAGACTAATTACTGAGATCGTGCAGAATCTGAACATCGAAATTACCAATTTTGAAATGGAAAAGTAAACACAATCGAACGAGCGAAGACGAGACATGATCAGTGTTGTAACGGGTCACTTCGAATTCGAGTCAGAGTCACGTCAAATAATTTATATTTCAGTTCGAATCAATTCAATTCGAGTCAGCACTGATAGTCGAGTCAAGTCGAGTCTAGTCAGTAGCAAAGTCGAGTCAAGCCAAGTCAAGTCAAAAATATTGACTCGACTCAATTCGAGTCACCTACATTCAATATCAGTCGTCATTTCATGTCGGCGCACAACATCAGTTGATTAAAAAACTTCCCCTCTATAAACAATCTTGTACATGCCACTTTTGTATACAAAGACAACCATTTTACAGTCATTTTACTATGCAGCTATATACAAAAATGAAACTATATTTGTATTAGTGGCCACTCCTACATACGATACGTTTTGACTTTGACCCTGACTACACCAACATTAACATCATTAAAATATATAAGCATATAATTTGTTGTTCTCAAAGTAGAAACAAATCTATGTGGGTCTAGTTATTATCGGCTTCAACTAAGATTGGCTCTCCCTAAACATGTTAGCAACACCATGCAGTCACCCCCGATATGATCCTTGTGATTCAATGACTCTGAATTTTGTGAATAGAACCATTCAGCTTTACCCCAAAAGGCAGTGTTGGTTTGATTAATAGCCTATACCTAGCCAGTATAGTAATATTGTATAATTGCGTATAATTTAAGGAGCCAAGTGACTAAATCAGTTAGACCTAATTTTTCTGAAATAATGTAACATCCTCCATTTCCAATACTAGCCTAACTAAAATATGAAAAATATATATCTTCTTGAATTTGGCACTCCAACCCAAAATGATGAATTAAGTTAGGCATAATCTAACCTACCGGCTTCATGAATATCATGTCGTGATGCACGCTATCCTAGGCTGTATAGAGACGAGAATCAATTTGAATGCCTAGGCTATATCAGTTTTATTGGTCACAAAACATAATGTAGACATGGCCTACCACAAGGCTAGGCCTAGTCAAGCTGACTACTAAATATGACATTTTCCCAAGATAAACTTTTGTTATCGTGCTTACAATGTTTTCGAACTTTGACGGCTGTTGACCACAAATGACCATGGCCCACCACAAAAAACAGTGTTCTTGTAATTTCTTAAGTCAACAAAAATATTAAATCTGAAGTTTGTCCAAGCTAAACTTTTGGAATTAACGTGTTTACAAGGTTTTTGGACATTGACCTATGTTGACCTTAAATGACCATTGACGAATACAACAAACAATAAGGTTCTTGTACTCAGCAAAGTCAACATACATAGTAAATATGAAATTTTCCCAAGCTAAATATTTGTTATCATGCTTACATGGTTTTCGGACAAATGACCATTGACCCCCAGAGAAAAAACAACAAAAGGATTATTGTACTCAATAAAGTCAACATAATGTCTAAGCTAAACTTTTAGAGGTATGGTGTTTACCAGGTTTTCGGACTAAATATTGACCAATACAACACACAATAAGGTGATTATACTCACCAAAGTCAACATACATACTAAATATGACGGTTGTCATGGCTAAACGTTTGCCGCTGATGACCTCAAAAGACCAGTGATCACCACAAAATAGGGTTTTTGTACTCAGTATAGTCAAGATACATACTACATATTAAGTTTGTCAAAGCTAAACTTTTTGAATTATCTTGTTTACAAAGTTTTAAGAATTTGATCTCTATTGACATAAAATGACATTTGACGGCCACAAAACAATATGATTATTGTACTCATTATATCAAGTAACATACTAAATATGAAGTTTGTCCAAGCTAAGCTTTTGGAGTTATCGTTTTTACAAGCGTTTTCGGACCTTAACCTTTGATGACCTCAAATAACCAGTGACCACTACAAACAAAATAAGTTTGGTGTACACACTAATGTCAATATACATATTAAAATGAAGGTTACCCAAGCTAAACTTTTGTTTACAATGTTTTTACTTTGCCGCTGTCGACCTCAAATGACTATTGACCACTACAAAACATTCGGTCCTTGTACTCACTAAAGTAATCATACATACCACATATTAAGTTTGTCCAAGCTAAACTTTTGGAGTTATCTTGTTTACAAGGATTTCAGACTTTAACCTATGCTGACTTCAAATGACCATTGATCGCCACTCAAAATAGGGTTCCTGTACTCACTATAGTCAACGAACCTAATAAATCTGAAGTTTGTCTCTAAACTGTAAACTTTTGGAATTGTCGTGTTTTCAAAGTCTTCTGACTTTGACCTCTGTTGACTCAAATGACAGTTGACCACCACTAAAAAAATAATGTTCTTATACTCACTAAAGTCAACATACATATTAAATATGGAGTTTACTCAAGATAAATTTGTGGAGTTATCGTTATGTTTTTGGACTTTGACCTATGCTGACCTCTAATGATCATTGGTCACCAGAAACAAAATCAATAACAATATGGTACTCTCTAAAGTCAACAAACCTAATGAATCCTAAGGTTGTCTAAGCTAAACTTTGGAATTATCGTATTTAAAGATCTTCGGGCTTTGATCTCTGTTGACCTCAATGACTATTGACCACCCCAAAAAAACAAAAGGTTCTAATACTCACTAAAATCAACATACATACTAAATATGAAGTTTACCCAAGCTAAACTCTTGAAGTTATGTTTTTGGACTTTGACCTCAAATGATCATTGGTCACCACACAAAAAAACGAAATTGAAACAATGAGGATATGGTACTCTCTAAAGTCAAACCTACTAAATCATAAGTTTCTATAAGCTAAACTTTTGGAAATGTCATGTTTAAAAGGTTTTTGGGCTGTAACCACTATTGATATACATATTAGATATGAAGTTTATCTAAACATTCAGCCTTTTCGTGTTTACAAAGTTTTCGGACATTGACGGCTGCAGACCTGAAATGACAGTTGACCACCGCAGAAAAAAAAAATTATTGTACTCAATAAAGTCAGCATATATATTATATTTTCCCAAGCTAAACTGTTGTTATCGTGCTTACAAGGTTTTCGGACTTCGACGGATGTTGACCACAAATTACCATTGGCCACTACATACAACAAGGTTATTATATTCACTAAAGTAAAAATACATATTAAATATGAAAATTGTCCAAGCTAAACTTTTGGAGTTATACTATTTACAAGGTATTCGCACTTTGACCTCAAATGACCAATGCCCACCACAAAACAGGATTATTGTACTCTATACAGTCAAGAAACCTACTAAATCTGAAGTTGTTCAAGCTAAACTTTTGTAATTATCGTGTTTACAAGGTCTTTGGACTTTGACATATGTTGACCTCAAATGAATTCAGTAAATCTACTAAAGTTTTCTCGAGCTAGTCTTTTGGAGTTATCGTGTTTACAAACTTTTTCGAACTATATCGCTGTTGACCTCAAATGGCCATTGACCACCACAAAAAAAATGATTATTGTACTCACTAAAGTCAACAAACATACTAAATATTAAAGTTGCCCAAACTAAACTTTTGAGCGTTTCATGTTGACAACGTTTTCGGACTCTGTCGCTGTTGACCACAAATTACCATTGGCCGTCACAAAAATAGGATTATTGTACTCACTAAAGTCAGCAAACATACTAATATTAAGGTTGCCCATTCTAAATTTGTGAACTTATCGTGTTGACTTTGTCGCTGTTGACCTCCAATAACCATTGACCACGACAAAAATAGGGTTCTTGCACTGATTAAAGTCAACATACA
>WXZC020001018.1:0-10161 GCA_011317855.2 Paelopatides confundens | reverse complement strand
GATCTTCTGATGATCTTCTGTCATCATGTGGTGTATCTTGGGCAATTGAACCTGGCGGCGCCCATCCCTCTCCAGGTTGTGTTTTTACATCCAGACACCAACTGGCCCAACTCCGATACTTAAACGCTGAGCACCCAGTAGTACGACAGTGGTCACTTTTTAAAGTCTTGGTAATGACTCGGCCAGGAATCGAACCCGGAATATCCCGGCTGTAGTCGGTGTTAGGTGAGTAATATCATGTAATTAATTTACCTGGCAAGAAACCATAATGATGATCAAATAAGATATGATGCTTTGATGAAAAAGTGTAAGGTATGTTATACACAAGACATTCAAGGATTTAGAAAAACAGGGGAGGATTGATGTGGGCCTATAGTTTGTGATACATTTTTGTTACTGGTTTTAAAGATGGGAAGCACACATGCCGTCTTCAAAGGGATATGCAGATCCAACTAATTAAATGAACAATTAAATGCAGGCCCGGACAGAGCATCGGGAGGGGCGGGACTATTCCCGGTGGCCTGCCTCCCTATTGGCCTGCCTGGCTGCCTCAGGCCATCCACATCCAGCGCAGCGCAGCGCTTCAGTGTTGCAGCAAAAAAAAATTCTCCCTAAACCAGGCCAGGCCAGCCACAGTTAATTTCAATTCAATTCACTCAGTGCAGACTAGCTGTGATGACAGAGTACACACCCCCTCTTCTCTGTAAACAGAAAAAACAACGTGCTCTGTGATCAGAGGGGTAGGGATTGGTGAAAATCACAGTAATCAACGTTTTTTTAGAAGGATCAATACGTGATTGGTTAGTTGGGCTATCTGGCCTACCCCTACACCAGCGGACACTGACACAACACAGAAATCACATGGTATGTGATGAGAGAGGGAGGCGGAGGCGAAGCGAGAGAGTGGAGCAGAGAGACATGGTAAGTCGAAGCCACAATATGAGTTGATCATCTTGCGACTTAGAAAGAAAAAGTGAATTTGATTTAAAAATCACCTATCTGCAATATGGTGCTATACATAACATTAACAATTGTGCCAAATAATAAAAAAGAATAAATAAAAATTCGGAATATATCCGATAGCTTAGATGGATCATCGACCGACCAGACTGTTTACGACAACTGGGAGACCTAGCCAACGGCATGATTTTCTCTAGTTAAAATTCCGCAAGATTTGCCCGACAGTCAATTATTACAGGGGATGCTAGAAATCTCGCATATGAACCATGCGAACGTGAATCTGCCAGATAGCGGCGGCTTAGATGGACAATCGCCCCGAGTCATTGCCAAAACTGTCATTTATTTTGTAGTTTTCAGTTAGTTTACGACGCTAAGCTGCCACATATACATATACCCTTTTTAAAAGTCTTGACAATGACTCGGCCAGGAATACTGATTTATTGAACTCTTATTTGGTCATAACTGCTATCCTTCCAATACAGTTAATTATGATATGTATGAGTGATATAACTTTCAATTTTTTTTTAAATTACACTCACTATAGGCTGTAAATTTCATGTACAATATAGGCATACATAATCTATGGTGCAAATATCAAAAATATTAAAATTGTTTTAAAAGTTTTAAAATGTTCAATTTAACAACTTATCACATTTCATTGATAAAAATAGTACCAATGGTAAAACACCAATTGTAAAGTTATTCTTTCCATGAACACTACTAGTTATGAAAACAAATTCAACACTCCAATGTCCTGTCAATTTTATGTGTAATTGTGTTCAAAGTTACTGGTACCATATGCCTATCGCAGAACCCATATGTGATGTAACATACCAGTAGCCTATTATCATGGGCTATATATGACCCCATAAGCGACACATCCGTATGCCTAGTGCCAACCAAATCAATTGAATTAACCGAACATTAACATACAGTAGTATACCTCTAACGTTATTGCCAGATGTAGTAAGCTGTGTGGCAAATATTGTTAGTAAAGCTCACGCCCTCTGATAAAGTCATGGTTAAATATTACCATACCACCCGGGCTTATCCGTATTTAATCTAGCCTATATATTAAGTCCATCCTGTACGTTATTTGTTAGTGTCACTTGAGTCTAGACAGGGGTCTATACTAGTGTTGTTAGTTTATAAAATTACTTTCAAAATGCTCCGCAAAATATACATTTTATCGGCTGGTAATATCATAATCGAACGGGTTACCAGCTCACCAGGTCCGTCGGTATGTCTAGGTCTAGATCTGATATAGTGAAATAACAATGCAATTTCGGTTCAACGCCGATGTGTAACAAATCAACGCTCAACATAACGTTCGTTTTGGGTAATTTACTCCACTCTTTCCTTACCTGTTTCAACACAACTAATGCACCTCCGATCTGCCGTATCGGAGAAAACTAGCTAAAAATAACACATTAGAATGGGCACCTATGCGGACCCCGCCTCGCGCCCTCAATAATACTCAAGTTTGCTCCACATGTATCAAGACCTCTAGCAATCTAGATTTTCCTGGGATTTTTATTCCCTTTTTGGGAACTCTTTTTCTTTTACAACGGAGGGATTCCCTCTAACACCAACCTAACCAATTCCGGATAAGTATCCTTTTCTAATAATGTATATTTCTCCAATGTATTATTCTAACTTTTGTGCACATGTTTTTTTCGTTTTATGTCCTATAGTTTACGTTATAGGTATCAGTTTCGCGACGCTTTGAGGGCGTTGCCCAACACGGATTGATTGTATTACATGCTCTCAGTATACTACTACGTTGTCTTATCAATGTATATTCACTTAAAAATGCATATGTTTAAGTATTGTGTTTCTTGCATGTTTTTTCATGTGCTCCACTTTGTGTTTTTAGGCCCCGCTAACCCGTTTTCTCAACATGTATTTTTATAAAATGTATTGCATGTTTCCTTCACATCGTGGTCTCGGGGACTTCGAGGGTTGTTCCATTAGTCCGCGCTCCCCGTGGAACCCTCTTTCTTCCACGTTTCCAAATGTATTTCATGTCACGGGGACTGTGGAAAGGGTCTTCCATAGTCCCCGCTCCTCGACCAGTTTCCTGTCGGGGAACTGTGCCGCTTGCTCGTTGCTCGTGTTTCCCCGTTCCCTCGGGGAACACGAGTGCTCAGCTTCACCTTTAGCAAAGCTCCAATGCTCTCCCCGGCTTCTCCTAGAGAATTTCTCAGGTCTACTCCCCGTTTTCTGGGGAAGCTCTAGCCCCACGTCTCGTGGGACTTTCAGGCCTCCATGCATGGCTTCGCACCGCGCTACCCCGTTAGCCACGGGGAGCGCGTCGCCTCTAGCCTTGTTCCATCTATCAAAGCCTCTTGTCAGGCTAACCGCCAGCTCGGGTAGCCTCCCTCTGGCCTTCGGAATTTTCTCCCCGTCCATTCCGATGGATTTTTCTCTGCAGTCCTCGTTCTTCGAGCGATACTTCGTCCGTTAGTTTCGGGCGGGCAGCCTTGGGGCTTCTTAAGCCAGGTCATCCTTAAGGCGTCGGAAATTGTTTTACCCGTCGCCATTTTGGGATTTGTTTTACTGGGATTGACATTATTAAAACGATGCATTCTGTGTTCTGCCTCCCCCACAACGGCGATGAGTGTCCTTCTCTTCCCGTTTTATCTTCCTTAACCATAGCTTTCAGATATGCATGTTCAACGCTGTTCCGGCTGCACATACCAGGCAGTATTTGTGATCGTCACGATACATGCCCTAGCTGCAGACACTGTAACCAAGACGACCATTGCTATGCATGCGATGGCTTCACGCAAAGTCAGTGGCGATAAGTAGTCCGTTGGCTAACCACACAACAAGCCAAGCTGCTCGCCAAGGCCAAGAAGAAGGCTGCCTCTTTGCTTTGGCTGACGCCTCTGCTGTGGAGACGATCTCGGTCTGGGATACTCCTCGGGAGATTGCATGCTGAAGTGCACGAATGCTCCCGTGGTGGCCCTTGGCACAGGGCATGCCCCCTTTGTAAACAGTCCAAATCTCGCCGTCCAGACCGGAGAGGACCCGCCAGACACGCTACAATGCGATGCGTCCCTTTCCTTGGACATTTCAGCGGCTCCCGCTCCTTCACAAGCATCATCGAAATACACACGGACAAACCTGTCGTCGATCTTGGACGACTTCGACGACGGAGTCGCAGCCGGGTCACATCCAAGGTCTCCCGAGGGTCAGTCTCGGACATAATCAACCGCCATCTTGGGGTCAGCATTACCCCAGAGACGGACATACCAGACGTTTCAGCCCAAGCCCAACCGATGTCGCTCCTAAAATTCTCGGGCTCGCGATCCACGCCAGAGGCTCCGACCTTCCCCGTCGACGTCTCATGTTACGAGCGTTTCGAGAAGCAGATACATCTACGTGCTTTCTCCAGAGGAGAGAAATCTCTCATCATGGTCCCGAAGAAGGACTGGTCAGACCTCTTCAAAACCCAACCATCTCTCAGAAAGCCGTCGAGAGGTCGAAGATCGAAAACCGGGCCAAGGACATGCGCTTCGGATCAACCTTTATAGACGAAGCCAAGCGAAATCTAAACGAGGTCCTCTTTGAACAGGACGCCTCGGCCCGAGTGGGCATGAAGTACGCGTCGATCATGATGCTCCTCAGCAGGGTGCTCAACCGGTTCCACCACCAAGAACCCGAGGACGAAACCCCAAGCTTACAACTTGGAGGACACCAATGTCCTCAGCATGCTCGGACTTCTCGCTAGGGTCATGTATGACAAATTCACCCGAGTCGCCCTAACAAGCATGCAAGCGAGAAGAAGCAACCTTCGCCGTCCTGACACGGCCCTCTTCTGAAGCCAGAGAAGGCATGGAGGCACTACCGTGACTTGGGCCCGGACCCCTTCGCCGGCCAATTCCATGCGAAATTCACAGATGAAGTCCAGCGGCGAGATACTATGACAAAATCTGTCTTCAAGTCTGCAAGACTACGTACGTCTCGCCCAGCATCCTCCCGCTCAACCGGCAAACAGTCTAATTGTAGCAAGCCGAACTACACATACAAGCAAAGCAGAACGCGTGGCAATTACCGTGGAGCCTCGAGCAGTTATCGCGGGGACATATCCAACAGGAGATCCCGACGCGACTTTGACCGTGACGACCGTTCTCCCGGGAAGTCTACGTTCGCCGCCCGGCCCTAGTGGTGCCCACTCCACCTCGGCGGTGAGGGAGACTAACTTATTTTTACCACAAGTGGTATCTCATAGGTGCGGATTCGTTGGTGTTGCAAGTGATCCGATCAGGCTACCTGATCGAATTCGCCTCAAACCCGCCCAACGAGGGCGGGTGTCGCATCACTCCAACCCACACGAACCCGTCCCTACGAGCGGCTTTAGATTCCGAGATCCAAGCCCTGTCGAGCAGTCTGCAGGACACCGAAAGAGGCGTCCTTTTTATTACAACCAAAAAGGACGGGTCACTCAGACCCACCCTTAACATAAAGGCCTTCCTGAAACCAAAACATTTCAGGAAGGAGACCCTACGACAAGTTATCCCCACCATTCAACATGGCTGGTGGGCGACAAGCGTCTACCTCGAAGACGCTTACTTACATATACCCGTCCATGAGCGACATCACTGCTACCTGACCTTCAGCTACAAAGGCCAGGATTACAACTTTCTGACTCTACCATTCGGCCTCTCCACCGCACCACGGGTGTTCACGATGGTTGTGGCCTCGACCCTCGTCTACCTGAGAAAATAAGGAATACCCATTTTCGTATATCTGGACGACTGCCTTATCCTAACCCCAAGCGGAGGACAATGTCAACCTGACGGTTTCCACCCTACACCGCCTAGGTTGGCTCATCAACATCATGAAATCGAGACTGTTACCCTCACATTCGATAGTTGACCTGGGCGCAGACCGGAGTTTCCCGACCGACCACGGAACGTGTACAGTCACTGACCGCAACGATCGCCCGGCTCCTCAACGATTCGTCACGCCAAGCGAAACTGTCAAACGGGTCTAGTTTACCTCGTCAACTACTGCATACTCCGAATGAGACCACTACAACTCCTCAGATCCTTCAACCCAGCAAATTAAGGATACCTAACAAGGATGGTACCGATCACCGACCATATCAGGCCGCACCCACCTGGTAGCAAGCCACCGATAACTGGTCGCAAGGCGTCCGCTTCAACCCACTCCGACCTCTCGCGTCACTGACAACATATGCCTCGCTCCTGGGCTGGTGAGCCAAATGGAGCGCGCTAACAACAGCGGACCGCTGGTCACAGGAGGAGTCTACTTATAGCCGTACACAACGGACTCGAGGCCTTCCTCTCCAACCTCCGGGGAATGACCACCACAGTCTTCACGGACAAAACCACGGTGGTCTCTGAGTCCCTCTGTATCCTCACTTGGGACCTCCTATTATGGACCGAGACGAACAACATCGTTCTGTTGGCGAACCACCTAGCGGGAAAGGCAAACACGCTAGCCGACGCCCTATCCAGGGGAACCCTCGACCATCACCAGTGGTCCCTACTCCCAGTGGTCTGCTCTTCACTCTTCAACCACTGGGGAAAATCCTTCCTCGACCTATTCGCAACAGAGACCAACACGAAGCTAGCAAACTTATGCATAAGGACCTTCCAACCAAAGCATTCTGAACCTTCAATAGGATGACCTAGAGGCATACGTCTTTCTGTCTCTACCACTGGTACCCTTAGTGCTCAACAAGCTCAAAACCTCCAAAGTGAGACTGATCTTGATAACCCCGTTTTGGTCCAAGCGCCCCTGGTTCCCGGAGCTACTGGCACGCCGCTTCTCTTACCACACATTCCAAACATACTGCCGCAGCATCTGGGAACTATCACCCGCCTAGATCTCAACTCCCTAACATTGACTACATGGAGATTGTCTGGGAATGAATCCGAGGTCAACGATTTTCGGAAGAAGTTGCCGGTATGGCAGCCAGAGCTGAGAACCGACGTACGCGACTTATAGTTCATGACTCAACAAATACGCGGATTGGTGCGCCTCAAAGGAAATTGATTTCTCCTCGGCACCTGCAACTTCCTCCAATCCCTCTTCACAGAGGGAAAGCAAGTCAGTACCATCCGAAATTATCTTTCCGCCATTGCGGTAATACATCAATGATTTGCAGACGGGTCTATCCCTGGCACTAATCCAACCATCTCCAATCTACTGAGAGGGATGGCAAATTTTCGACCAGTTTTATCACACATGGCCCCACAGTGGAGCTTCACACAAGTTCTCCACGCACTAGCGGGCCTACCTTTCGAGCCCATGCATTTAGCATCGCTGGAAGACCTCGCAAGCAAGACCGTTCCTCGTAGCGGCCGCTTCAGCCAGACGAAGAAGCTGTATTCAGGCACTAACCACGAAGCCCAACCACATCCGCTTCGAACAATAGGGAGTCGGGCTTATCCCCGAGCAGCACCTGTTCCTCGCCAAGAACCAGACCATCAACTTCTTGCCTGAGACATTTTTATAACACAGAACAAAAAGTAGACAGGTACTTGTGCCCAGTTCGGGTACTCAAATGGTACCTGAACCGAACGAAAGCAATCGGCCAGTCGTCTGACCTTTTCGTTCTGCCTCGACAGCCGCATACCGCGGCCTCCAGCATGAAAATAAATATACTAGGCCTAGTATGACACAACAATTCATAAATGTCAAATAAAAAACAACCACTCTATCCTAGGCGTAATTTCTACCAATGCCGGTCTTTGCGTATACAAGATTCAGTACTTCCATTTCTCATATCTCAAGCTCTGGCAAAAATAACCTCATGAAACACAAAGCCGGAAAACGCACTCTCGGAGAAACAGTCTCTGAACTTTATGAGAGGAAGATACACAAAACTGAGATGCACGTCTTTATCGATATTGATCTTGCCGTTACACTCTAAAATTGAAAGAGTGAAAATTTACTCCAATGGAGTGATCACTGGCTACACCCTTTGAAAGAGTGAAAATTCACTCCTAATGGAGTGAACTTTCACTTCTGTTGGAGTGAACTTTTACTCTTACATTCTCTCAAGAGTGAAAATTCACTCTTCTTGGAGTGAATTAGTCACTCTATCAAAGAGTGTAGCCATTGATCACTCCATTGAAGTGAATTTTCACTCTTTCATTCTAGAGTGTAGCCAATTACTCTACCAACTTTTATTGCCCATCCGGTCGATCTTGTTAACTATTTACTTTTGCTTGAAAGTTACAGCCTTGCGACTGTGATTTTAGTTTGTTCACATTATTTAACGTCAGAATACGTTACAGGTAGGATACAAACGGTACCACCGTTCTGGCAAACATACTCTCGAAAAACATGCTCCCTGAAAACACACCCGGACACACAACGCATTCTGGCGACCGTACTCTGTAATGTATGTTGCAGGAAAAGGGGTATTATATTATTAGTTTTATATTATCATTATGAAGTTAATTAACTGCCCCTAATTCCCTCATTCATTGGACCCGCCATTACCAACGAATATATGTGGTAAACATAGCTAATTGACATAACCGAAAAACCGAAGAATATGATATGAAACATCAGTAGCATTTTCTAACCTCGCCTATTTTTGACAATACTGAAATATAGATAATTTTGTCCACTATCGGAGGTTTACACACTGTCCGAAGTACTTTACAATTATCTGATTTCAGTCAAATAAAAAACTTGTTATTTTGTTTATTTACAGTCTCACCGTTAGCAGTGTTTCTAGCCTCGAGTATAGTGGTATCAGTTGTCTTCTTAGTCATCGTTGTCATTCTTGGCAGCATGGTGTGGTATTACCGGCGACTTCCATTGTCAAAACGCTTCTTGAGGCGACCACTTCCGCCTATACCATCGATGTCGCTTCGTAGTCTGCCCGCTTTACCGGTCGTTGTTATGAGTAATATAAGTGACACAGACAGTGATTACGAAGAAATACCTGACTGCGATATGTATATTGTTACTCATAACACCGATCAAATGTCAGAGAATAAGAATGAGAATGATGACGCATCGGGAAGCAACCCCATTGTATCGGCAACCGCTGATGTACATGTCAGCAGTAATATTGACAATGTGACGGATGACAGCGAGGAAGACGAGAGCAGCCAGCATTCTTACCCAATACCAGTCGATAGTGACGCTAGCGGGGAAGTTATCCCCGTCGTCATTGACAAACCTGGCACTGATGAAAATATGTACTTTTCGTTGAGAAAACCTACACTGTAAAAACTCGCACTCCCGAAAAAGAACACTCTGAAACAAACACAAACACACAAACGCCATGATGGCTGCAAATGCTACGATTATCATCGAAACCAAAAAGATATTTTCAAGAGTGTCCACACAAAATAGAGTTAACCTACAATCATTTGAATGACATTGAGTAAAATGTGCCTCACAGTACAAGTGTCTTGCAAATGCAACATTGATATACAGTACTTTTTCCCCTTTCTCTAACAAAATTGAGGCTCAATATTAGTGTTCACAACATTGCATCAATACTAGCCACGTAGATTGGTAATGTGGGGATCATACTATAACAACTGTACATACCTAACTACATTAACTTATATATTTTACTATAAAACTCAAACTGTAGTGGGTTTTTTGCATAGATCATAACATTTGGTAAATGGACCACCCATGATGAAATTCCAGACAAGACCATTCAACATTCTGACTGGTTCCAGTTGGTTTCTAGCAGTTTTAATGGAATTTTCAACTGGTGTGATTCTAGCTATCCATCTACCTACCTACCTACATATCTATATAATATTACATATGTATATAACATAGTTATATCTGTATATATCTGTGTCTATCTAGTTCCATCTGTATGTATGTCTCTCTGTCTGTTATGGGAATTAACATTTCAAAAGAGTTGGAATCCCAGATAAACTAGTTCCTTATTATCCCTTTACTGTAAAAACGCTCGTATACGAGCGTTTTTTTAATTAGTGGTTTTTCAAAATTGCATCTTCAATTAGGGATATACCAAATTTTTGTCTTTCGAATATGTTGTTCAAAACAAAATTATCTTTCATATTTCATATTTTTTGGGTGGTCACCACGAAACTTTGTTGGGGCGTGGCTTCAAAGATTTGTTTACATTTGAAAATAGGCCCATTTCCGGGTATTTGACCTTGAACTTGGAAAAAAATTCCACTCCCGCCCGTAGACAAAATATTTGGACCATGGCAG
>WXZC020001017.1:0-10166 GCA_011317855.2 Paelopatides confundens | reverse complement strand
TTATTATTATTATTATTATTATTATTATTATTATTATTATTATTATTATTATTATATATATATGCGTACGGGAATGAGGGGGCTACAATGTTTTTGCCCAAATATGTTACATGCCATGACGTGGTAACGGTTGAAGATACATAGCACTTGGAGAACCGTATTTTCATCTTGTAACCACTATATATGAAAACTGAAAGGCAGTGTTAAAAAACGCAAGGTTTCCCCGACATCAATCATTTCTGAGGGTGCTAAATCGCCCGACGAGACTTTATATAGTTCCGACAACTGGGAGACTTCACTCGACAAACTGCATATTTTCCGAACAAACGGCATGGCTTTTCCGACAAACTACACAATTTGCCCGACATCAAATGTTTTATGGGGTGAGTATGTTACATTCACCCGATGTGTGTCTGGTTTATATGATAGTATATTACAGACCTGAGGTTTACATATTTCCTGATTCTCGTAAGTTGAATTTAGTAACTCATTTTGTTCACATTTTCAAACAGATTCAAGATAGGTTGAGAACACTTTTACAGTGCACAATAATTTGCATAAAATGTCGGAAATGTTTATTAGTCCGTAGTTCATCGACCAATATTGGTACATATTTTGCCCGTATACGTGCCCGAATTTCCTCTTCAATGCGCCCGAACTTTGTATTGAGAAAAACTACTTGTGTCCGAATGTTACTACTATAAGGATAACTGAGTGCCTACAGACACCCCGCAGCCCATATGTGCCCCGTATATGCATATGAATATCATATTTACATCTAGATAATGATTTGTCGACTATATAGTGTAGTTTTATTAATATTTCAACTTCAAAAACCAATATCATTTCCAAGGATGTAAATTGCTAGAACACGTCAATACTAACGTTCCATTTATGAGAAAGTTAACACCTTTGGGAATTACTTTTATAGTTGGAAGTTGGGGAAAACTTAACTAATAAATCATTTCACTTGTATCTAAACATGTAATATCCTAATTATATGTAGATAATTGTGAATAAGTTGTTCTTAATATTTTGTAGTTTTATTATATCATTTATTTCATATATTTGACACAATTGATAATTAATCAATCAGTTTTGTACATTTTCTAAATGTTATTACAATTTCAATGTTATCATTGTATATTATTATTAATTAGATCATTGTAGTTTCATTATATTTATATTATAATTAGTTTATATTTATTAAATTTACATTGGTGACAATTAAGACATCTTTCCAAATATTTTTGTAGAATTTTGGGTTGGCTACAGCTTACTAGCGTAGGTTCAAATATATTAGTGATGTCATTCTGGATACAGTATTTTCCATTGGTTCAATTGTAGCAATCCTGCGAAAAAAATCTTAAATTCTGACATTGGCAATTTGCATTAGACCAGATTAATTGTGTACATTTATTGAAATTTCTCAGATTGAGAAAGTCATTTCAAGCAATGCCTAAAGATATATAGTAAACTTGAATGAGTATGGTGTTATATAAGAACCCGTCCAATAACTTGATATACTATTCTACAAACAAATATATTTGACGTTAAGAACAGACACCTAATATATCCATACCACTCTCTGCTACTACTACCATCTGTATGCATTGTAAGATATAGCAACGAGTTGTAACAGGTTAAATAGTACACATTGACATGAGGAAATTGGTTATTTCTGTCTTGGCTTCTAATGTAAGAATGACCGATTACTACAATATAACGATGATCGAACGTGTGCTTCCCATATTGCTTACGCATATAAGTAATGTTACTTTGTTGAATAAATATTAAAACATAATATTAACACCTTGATAAAATCTGTTCATTTCAAAGGAAACATCTGATAAAAAACTTTGTGTAGTTCTTTTAAAAATATTAGCCTAGGCCAATACTTTCACAACAGAAGTACCGGTAGTATATCTATGCTGATATCATGTGGTGTTGCCTTCAACGTCAGGGTTGATTACACCCTTTAGGGTGGGATAGACAACACATAGCGTTCCTACTGAACATCGCATGGGTTATCTGGGTAAATTTGTAGGAAAGTGACAAATGTACATGTAATTGTATAAATGAAAGCTGCATGTTTACGGTATGTATACAATTTGTCATTGAGGTGTAACCTCTATGCTTCCCTACATATATTTGTGGATATATTTATCAATCAGATATTCCAAAATGAAAATGTATACCCAAGGTGAAGTACACATTGACTGAAAAAAAGTGGTAGTAATATTAAATGTTTTGTCCTCCTAGGCGTATTTATGGCTGTACTAATAAGTTTCGACTATGTATACCGAGGAATACCTTTTCGAAAAGTAGTAGACTTTCTGGGTTTCAAACATCGTTGGTGACATTAATACGAGAAAATAGCATTACAGTTTATTAAGTGTATTGCTGGCCGAGAGAAGTTGTATTAGAAGCGGAACCAGCTGTTTTAAAGTGAACATTAGCAGTGATTCAAATTTTATGAAAATTACTTGTCTTCAGACTGAATTAATACAACAGTAGGCAAAACCCCGTAAGCACGATCGTAGAAGTTAGTATATTAAACGAATCATGTTTATTTGGGTAACTTCCTAGCTGAAGGCTTGAGGAGAGAACTGAATCAGGAAAATAAGTATCCATTTACAGATTAGATTTGTTAATATTTATTTTAAGCTGTAACTAATATAAATACAATCTTTAGGGAAGACGAGAAAATAATGTTGTATAAGTATTTGTCAAGCAGCCAGTAAATATACGATAAGTTTTCCTATATGAGGAAGTTATCTTTTTACGCTCGGGTTTATAAGTTAGGTGTCATTGATGTATTAGTTCAGAAAGACCGGGGCATTTTCCTTTGAATTTAAATTTTACAAACTTTCCAGCCGTTTAATATTTGACGGTAGTCGTGAGAAAATTGAAAACCCTACTTTGGTCCTTAAACGTCAGCAGTATCCCTAACGTTACAGTGTGTTATATATTGCTAGAAGTTTGCAAAAATACATTTTATTAGATAATTAAATATTTCAAGTGAAAAAAAATGCTCCGAGTGTATGAGCATGTTTGATCACAAGTTGCCATTTTTGGTCTTCCTATAGCATTTAGGAGAGGGTGGCGGGGAGCAATAATGATGAACTTTAACAAAGACTACTACAAAAAAATTAATATGATTATTACTTGAAATCAAAAGCTTCACTTCTCTCTAAAATTCAAAATAATTATGTAAACATGATCAGTTGTATAGTTAAACCGATAAACGTGAAGGTGTAGAGGATCTTCCATGTTGAGGTTTCGTCTGCCCTAGAACAGTCGATAGTACACATCCAATCCGCTTCCTCTAAGAATACACCATGATATACATGATGTACTACTGTAAGCAGTGACATAATCGGCCTTTTCAATCTGGGCGGGTGGGGTGGTGAGGGCAAGAAGGTGGGACATGCAAAACATATTTGGCCGCAATGCTAATTAGGTCTACTGATTACAATACTGGTCTCGCACACAACCTAACGTTAACATCTGAAATACATTGCCGTGACCTGATCGTTCTGTGCTACATCATTTATTTGCTGGTGCATGATACTATTATTCATGGGTAATTCTGCGAAATTCCTTTTATTCACAGAGGGTTTTTTTTGGCGGAAATGTGCACTCATTTCGCGTCTTTTTTCCTAAATTTTATTTGTCAATTGTTTTTTTGTTAATATTTTTTATACTGTACTGAAACTGCTGTATGCAGCTGTATATATGCCTCCCCCACGATGCAGTCCACGACGTATATAGTTGTTACCAAATACAAATTTAACATGACATTATCCGCGATTATTCTTGTTAACAAAGCTCTGTTGACTTAACTGAATTAATTTAGTTTGATTAGGTTACTGAGTGAAATGGTTTACCATGTTTTCGTAGGCGTATTCCAATTTAAACGATACATATTAGCGAATAAGGCTGTTTTATAATTTCCTCCAATGAGAGTCGGGAAGTGGGGGAACAGCTGTAACTGGTGGGGGAAGGGGGATTTCCCCCTTCTCATGTTGGTTTCATCATTGACTGTAATAATATCCAATCATAACTGTTGTTTTGTTATTATAAATATGTTTCCAGATGCCTTTATTAAAATAACCCTGCTCTCAATGTATTATTTTAATTGCTCTGAATATAATTATGTTATTACTGTATATAAGTTATTATAAACAAATAATGGTATCAATGATTTCCTTCTCTACATACCGTTTAACTCTTGGTGTACGTACATTCTTTAACTATTTCCTTTCTCATAGGATGTTTACATATGCTTCAATGAATTTTACATATCGTCTTAATAAAACATTATCGTAAACCATATATATCATCATGTAACTGTAAGTCCTACAAGAATCGTTTCCATATCCCCGTACTTTCAAGTAAGTAATTATGTTACATATTCTTTATAAACAGAACATGTAATAATTATATCATAACATTTTTTTTTCGATACTGACACTATTGACCTTTTTTACACCCCACGATAACTCAACTACATACATAACATGTGATAATTATTTCAAACTACTATCATGAAAAAATCACGCCCTTTAATGACATTTCGACATTGCTACATCAATTATTGTTTGCGTTTTGAAACATGATACTACAACTCTCTTGGTTGCAAATATTGAAATAAATATTTAATGTTATTACGTCATTTAAATCTTTGTATTGGTTTCGATGATAATCATAACATATACATTTATGATGGCGTTGGTGTGTGTGTGTGTAGGTTATATGTATGTGTGTGCATATGTGTATGTATATGCGTGTGTGCGCGCGTGACTTTGCTTGTAAACACGATATCTCCAGCAGAGAAACTTAGATAAATGTCATACTTGCTATGTTCGGCTCTAAGTTAGAATCCGTACACGGAAGTAACTGACTGAACTGTACAACTGGCTTCAATAACTTCCACATTGACAAATATTGGATATTGAGCTCAGTTGACATTGTGCTCTAGCGCGTGCACGAACAATGAGTAATATACAATAGGGACAATAGAAACTGTCCACAGACAAAGTATTTTAGCACAGAGAAAGTGTTGCTATATCGGGTATTGGTTAGCGTTAGCTCTATTGGTTAGGGTTAGGGTTACTATATTGGTTAGGGTTAGGATTCAGTGTACGGATTCTAAATTAGCACCCTCTGGAGTATGGGCTCTAATTTATAATCCCCATATAGAGTAGAATAAACCTGTTGCTTTTTTGGCGGTCACCGGTTATTTTAGGCCACCACTAAGGTCAACATTTGAAAATTGTAAACAAGATATCACAAGAAGGGAAGCTTTGACAAATCTCATATTTTGTATGTTGATTTCCCATACTGAGTAGAAGGAGTTTCTTGTTTCTTTTGTGACGGTCACATGTCATTTGAGGTCACCAGAGGTCAAATTGTGAAAAGGTTGTAAAAAGAATATCTAACTGGGAAGCTGGGACAAATCTCTTATTTTGTATGTTGACGTCCCATATTAAGTAAAAGAAGCCTGTTGTTTTTGGCGGAGGAGAACCATGCATCCTCTGAGATCTCCAGAGGCTAAATTGCCAAAATCTTGTAATCATGATATCTCCAGCAGAGAAGCTTATACAAATCACATAGTCGTCAAACTGTGAAAACCATGTAAACAGGATATCTAAAGAAGAAAAGGTGGACAAACTTTATACTTGATATGCTGATAGCCAATATTGAGTAGAAGAAGAAGATTGTTTTTGATGTAGATCAATAGTCATCTGATGTCACCAAGTCAAAGGTCATCGGTCACCAGATGTCATTTTGTGAAAACATTCTAAGTACGATATCTCAAGGAGTGGAAACTGTGATAGATGTTATACTCTGCATATAGATGTACAACATTCAGTACAATAAGTCTATTGTTTTTGATGGAGGTCATCAGAGGTCAAATTGTTACAACCTTGTAAACATGATATCACAAGAAGGGAAGCTTGGAGTGATCTCATTTAGTGTATAATGTCCTTTAATAAGTACATGACTCTAATCATTTTTAGTGCAGGTCAAATATAATTTCGGCCGAGCAGAGGTAACAAAATAAACATTGTAAACAAAATATCTGAAGAATGGAAACTTGTGCACATCACATACGTGATATGTGACTACCATATTTCATCACATACAAGTAGAGGAATAATGTTGTTTTGATGAGGGTACAAGGTCATTCGGGGTCAGTATAGGTAAACATCTTGTAAACATAATATATCAGGAAGAGAAGCTTGGACTTTGGATACACATAACATGTGGATACCCATATCAAGTACGATATTTTGGAAAAGTTTACATTTCACTGTAGTAATTTTCGGGGTATATTTCAAAGCCAGTTGTTGCTCTGGCTGGGTGGGGCGTTTCCGATATACTAGGGCGGGGAGGGGGAGATATGTAGTACATTTGACAAAATCATATGATGGCAATTTGCTCTATTCAGACCTCATTTATTCTAGCTATATTTGCACCTAGTCTTCAAAAGGAAAAGAGCGCTCTAATTATTTATTAAAAGAATACAAATCTGAGAAGGGATGGGGCGTGAATGAATGTATTGGGACAGAGGTGGCTATCACGGGCGGTGGGGGACATGTTACCCCCAATATTTTTAGTGGGGAGACATCATATCTGATTTCCACCCCAATAACTGCCAAATCCTATTACTGTACCCTCTAAAAGTTATTCTGGCATAAGACGTCTAATTTTGTCGCAATTGTAAATTATCTCTTGTACTCTCAAAAGATTTATAATTTGACAGCCGAATATATGATAAATATTGCTTCCCAAATCCCTTGAATTTTGTTCTCGTCTTCTCAAATAAAGGCTGCGATAACACTGAATATATTGACAAATTGAGTATTTTGTTATTGTGCATATACAATACGATAAAACCTTTCATGAAGATTCATCTATTCCCCCACCATCTCATTATTTTCCCGACAACCACCCTCGGCTAAATTCTGAACCCAAAGAAATATACTAAAACATGACTGTAAAACTACTTTTCATATTTGTTGGTAAAAGCTATAACAATATTATGTTCCTCCAAAAATGGGCGGCGATTAAGTTCTTTAAAATAATGGGGGGAAATAAGTGGAAATTCCCTGAAGCCTGACAAACTTTCGCGCGCCCATGGTCTTTTCCTCTCTCATCTTTCCCAGTATTGTGGTATACGTTACAACCGTTACCTCAATTGTCCTCTCCCTCTTCGCCGCCCCCGCCCCCATGTCGTATTTGTCAATCTAGCTGGTCTCGCGTAGATATATAGGCATACATATTTTAACAGTTGAAATACTAGCAAATAATTTGGAAGTTGGAGGAGGACCGCGTGTTAATTGTTTACCTCTTCCCGTATAGTGATGTCCCTGTGTGTGACATATCTTGGCACGTATTTGAAGAGAAACTACATGCACATGAGGTAACGATTGTAACGTAGATCAACACTGAGGATTTTTATTAGGAATATTGCCGGTGACAATAGAGACAAAATTAGGCGCTCTATGCCATATTAACTTTTTAGAGGGGTACATGGGTGTACATATACTATGTCCCACTCAAAATATTAGGATTATATGTCTCCCCTTCCCTACCCGTCATAAGCACCCCTGTCTAAAACCATTCATACACACCCCACAAATGTAACGAATACTTTCTCTTTGAACACTAGGTGCTAATTTAGCTGGATTAAATGAGTTCTGAATAGAGCAAATGGTCATCAGCTCAATTTGTCAAATTTACTATCCCCCCTCTATATCGGAAACGCCCCCCTCCTGAGCAACACCCGGATTTGAAATCTACGCCCAAAATTGACCCATATAAACCATATTCTATCAAATCTCTTGGCCGGTGGTAATGCACCCCTTCTATCTGGACTATGGGTCATGTATAGGCTAATGTAAACACAGAAACTGTTCCGTTCTTACAATATTCATCATATTACATAGTCGAAACCACAAAGCAATTATGTATTTCTGTTTTTTTTCTTCTGAAAATGGGAAGAAATTATTGAATAAATTCTGTACTTCTATTTCTCTCAATGAACATATGTCCTTGACAGGCCGTATATTGTAATAACTGGGATATTTGGTGTATAAGGTCATTGGCGTCCGCAAGTCATAAACATCTTCCAGCAAGCGAGCTCATTGACGACCATTATGTGTTTAGTTGGGATTTTCCACCCTGTATTATATCTACACATTGATCACTTTGAAGCAATACCGGTTGACTAAACTTAACCATGGCCTAGTTTCTTCTTCGATACTGTCATTTTTGTCTTTTACGGCACATACATATGTACTCAACTGACACTGGACACTCAATCACACTTGGGGTACCCTAGTCCGATGCTTTAATGCTGAACACCAGGCAAGACAAATGTAGGTACGTACCATTTTAAAGTTATTCGGCCAGAAGTTGAACTATACATCTCCCGGCTTTAAGGCGGATGTCCTAACCACTAGCCCTCGCAATTGGTCTAGTGGTGTGACCAAAATACTGCAACGTTAACTGAACCGCCTGCATGGCTGTTGAGGAAATGTTTTAAGAAATTACGATCCTGTTTCCACCCGTTGCGACATGCCCACAATGTGGAAAGTATACCACTGTAACAGTATTGCACATATGTCAGTAGTCGTGTCTGCCACCTAACATTATGCAAATTATCAGTGTACTACGCATGGCGTGATATAATTAAATACCGCTCAAATGTGAACATCATAACAGTATTTTGTAGTAGATCTCTCACCTTCTGGTACATACATGGTTCACATAGGCTTTTGTTTTTAAAAATCAAACGATGGTTCTTTATTTGTTTATATACGAAATGTTATATTTTATTATAATATATTTGTAAAAAATTGGGATTGAAGATTCATGTAATCGGACATATATCTTATTTTAAATGAGACTTTGTGACAAGGTAGTCCATGAGCCTAGAGAGTGTATTCATGTGAAGAGAGACAGTATGTTTGATGGTCTGATTATGTTAGTATATGGCCAATATTCAACATTCTGTTGCTGCCGTGCCACGCCCGGTACGAGCACCATGGGGCCGTACTAGGGAGGGGAATGTATTTATTCATGCAAGAAGAGACAATGACACAAAATGGTTGATATCACTCCCAGAAGAGTAATTTTAGTTATGATAGACATGATAACAAAAATTCCCGGTACGGGATTTAATCATGTATGAGATAGTGGGGCATTTTGGTGCTGCTGTCCCCGTACATAATAAATGCTGTTATTGTGTTTTTTTGTTAACCCCAATATACTGGAGTTAATATTTGCAACAACTATGTACAACAATAATAGTCACATGCATCCTCAAATAAATGAGACCGATCAGGCCACGGTAATGCATTTTGGATGGTTAAAGTCAGACAGTTTGCAAGGCGAGTATTGTAATTAGTATAAGAATAATTAGCACCATGGCAACATATACTTACCCCCCTCCTCCGTGGCTCAATTTCTTTACATCATCAGTCGTCCTGCCCACGCCCTAGATTAAAAAGGCTGCCTAATCTACTATTGGAGAGGAACAATCCACATGAAAATTTGGAAAACATTTAGCCATGATTAAACTTTGATGCAATACGGTATGACTTTTAAAGTAAGAACAATTTAACATAAAGTAACATAAGTCATAGCGGATGTCAGCGAAATTATAACCTGGTAAGTATATTGCAATTTTGTCTCTTTTGTTCAACACAAAGGGATGTATACCTATACTTATGAACTGAAGCGAAATCGAGGTTTTCTACACAGCACATATTTAAAGCAACCACATACAACTGAGTAACATCCAAATGGCTGGTTCCCGTAATAACACAAGATTGGCAGGATTGTTGTTTATATGGCAACTGGTATATACAGTGTACATTATGACGGTTCAAACAACTGTCTTCTTTGTAATATGATTCAACATATTCCATACAACTTTACAAGAAGTGGTAGACACATGAACATGATACATAGGGAGCGCTCATTTGATACTGACTTACGGGACAATGAGGGAAATGTGCACAATGGGGACAATGAAGGCACCGGGGACAATGAAGGCAATGGGGATAATGATGACAATATTTCTCTTGTATATGCAAGATGTGACGAGCCGAAAAGTCCTAATATGGAGATATAAGAGGAGTTCGACTTTA
>WXZC020001016.1:0-10169 GCA_011317855.2 Paelopatides confundens | reverse complement strand
TAATATACGTGTATATATTCGAATTAATACACGTATATATTTGATTTAATACGTGTATATATTCGATTTAATACGTGCATATAATAAGAGATATTTGTCCCACAGCGCCTGCCATACCACAGAAACGCAAAAATACGAAAATGGTAGACTATTATCCTTCACCGCAATAAACAGTTGCTTCAACAACAGATCACTGAGCGTTGTTGGCAGATGCACTGCACCAATACCCCATTGTCCAAATTCTGATAAACCACCGCCCTATTTACTAGTTCAGTCTTCACAGAACACAAACAGAAAAAACACTGCCCTCTCAAGGCGCACCAACACACGTTTGGGTATTACATAAACGGTCCCTGGGTACCACAAGAGAGGTTAAACCAAGCGGTTAATAACTGCCAGAGTTCCTCAATTCCCCACGTATAAAAGGACGTAACTAGTGTGACGTATTTATGGAAATTATTTGACGTGCGTCAAATGACGGATGACGGACAACGGATGACGGATATATCGAAAGCCAGTTTAACGTTATTTGATATGATATCAGTAACTACCAAAACATATGTAAATGATATCCGGTACGTTTAATTTTTTTTAATGAAGTCTTTATAATTCACTTTAATGTCGATTTAGCGCACTTTGCAACCGAACTATGCAAACACATCAGGAACATGTTATATACTACACACTATCATGGTTTTTAAACAAAGACAGTTTATTCCATGCAGCTGAGCAATAACCATGTACATGAATTATCACATGTGTGTATCCTAACACTTCCACTTTTCCTTCCCTATACATACATGGCATAGTCCATTGCCAATACTTTAAAAAGGGACCCACTGCTGTACGGCTGGGTGATCAGCGTTAAAGTCAGAGTGGGGCCAGTTGGGGGTGTCTGAATGTAAAATGCAATGCGACGTGAAGTGTAAGTTACAATCCACTTCGGCTTCCCACGTGTATATATGTGGCAGCTTAGCGTCGTAAAATAAATGAAACTATACTATACAATAACTAATATATTATAAGTATCGCAATTATAATAGTGATCACTGCAAGAATGTCCATCATAAATTATCTTCATGTACAGAATGTGTTCTTTGTTTGCCAACTGTACCCGATTTGGATGGTTGTAGACATTAGTTCGTATGAAGAAAGTGTGGCCAAAGTTGAAACTGGCCCCCGAGGGAAATGAGTTGTGGAACCCTAGGCTGATACAGAGAGTTCCCAGATAATGTCATATCGATAGCGGCCCTTTGTGAGAACAATATCCCTATTGTTTTTGTGGTGAGGTCAACCCCTGGACACATTTTTAACATGATAAATATAAGCGTGTAAGAGAACAGTTTGACACAACTTCATATTTGGTATGTATGTTCACCTTAGTGAGTATAGGAACCGTTTTGATTTTTGTGGAGGTCAAAGGTTATTTGAGGTCAACAGATCCTCATTTGAAAACCTTGTAAACATGATATCCCAAAAAGTACAGATTTTTTCAGACTTCATACTTGGTATGTAAGTTGATATTAGTGAGTACAATATTGTTTTGATGAATGGTCAATGTCATTTGAAGTCAACATAGGTCATATATATGTCTGCAGTCAGTGCAAGAACTATATGTTGATCAATTTAATCAATAACGATGAAAGATTGAACTTTTTCGAAAGTTAATGCAATGTTCTTCTTTCAAAATTGGCAAGGAAACACTAAGCCTGCTTTGCTGGCTTTCTGGACGGTCTTTGAATGGGTCCAACGTTTTTTTGGAGAAAATTACCTCATAGTAAAAATGTGATTGGAAACTATGTGTCAATTCTGAAAGCAAGGATTTGAAATGTTGATTCGTATCAGTAAGGCAATATTTATAATCAAATTCATAACACCCCTTTAAAAGACTACTTCAAGTCAAACTATATTTTTGATATGTAAAAGAGGATTTGTTTACAAACATTGCTGTTGAATTCAAAACTTATTCCCCATGGTGACGCCCCTAGGTGTGACATTGGAACGTATTTTAAGAGAGGACATGGTATACGGGAGGAATATATTGTGAGCGCACGAAAAACGGACTTTGCGAATTTCCACTTATGTCCCCCATCCACCCCTTCCCCATATTGAAACGAAATATCACCGTCCTTGATACAAGCAACGAACAATATTATTAAAAACGCCTTAAAAGAGATACTGAGTTTAATACATATCTCTTCAAAAGGAGATTACAAATGTTGCGGCCCGCGAGTCCTTTACCACAAGTCACCGTGGCCCTCCAGGCAATTTTGGTGTTCATCACTGGGATGATCAAACTCTTAAAATGCACGTTTAACATCTAGTTTCGTTCTAGCATTTTAGCCTGTTGTGTAATTTCCCCATTTTACGAAATTGTTTATGGGCGCCGTTGTTTAATAAAATCACGTTCCTGTTTCAAATCTCGATAAATACTTGGATCGCCCTGTATATTTGCGCCGTTGCGGTTTTCCTATATGTATGTGGCAGCTTAGCGTCGTAAATTAACTGAAACTGTAACTGTAACTGTAACTATAACTATAATAAACAGGACTATATCAAAGAATATGGCGCTCTCAGAAATGTGTATGCGCGAAGCAGTGAGCAAGATTATACGTTGCCAATTGAAAACTCCGCCCTCTATTATATATTTTTCGCGAAACGTCTTTAGCTTGTTAAATAAAGTTGATTTGGGAAATACATTTGTTTTAAGAAACGTTACATCTTCGTTATTTATGTTTTTCGGTTTTTTTTTTGATCATGATGATGTTTCAGTTATAAATACAGTAGTCTTTTTATATTCTTAAAAATAAAATAGTTAGGCATATTCACAATGATACATTTTTTGTTCCATGAAACATATTTGCATTTAGGTTTATATTATTTCGTGTACATTATGTGTCTGGTATGAGTTCGTTTTCCTGTCGTTGTCTTTTACCCCCAGCGGCGTGTACAAGGAGGAGCATCAGGTTCCCCCTATTGGGGAATTTTTCCACAGTTTATCAAATTTGTACAACTAAAAAAAAATATGTAGAACATAGATACACTTCAAAAGATGCAAATGATATCTCCATTTTGCATCTTAGCTTCCATTGTGAACACAATTTACTAAATTCCATAGCACAATTTTGCATCCAAGCCTGTTTACATGAACAAGCATTTCTCAAAAAAGAGGGGGATTCCCCTTCCATATATCCCTCACCAAGACGGACATCCACAAAAGGACATCCACGAAAATGTGCGCCCCTATAAAACATCCCGTATACGCCTCTTCCCTCCCTCCAATGGCAGCCCATAATTATTTGCGTTCACCGTCATCAGTTTTGGTTCGGTTATGGAAACGTTTAAGGTGCTATAAAAATGTTGAAATGTTTACTTACATATTTTTAGCAATTTTCATGTCTATAAATTGTTGAATGGTTGACGTATATGTAAAAAGAATGCATACAATTTTCAAATTGACTATACTTCTTAGATCATTGACATTTTAACATTTTGTAAATAAATGACGAATTATACTCACTACCTGTGAACGTTGCAATTCAACAATTTTATGAAAAATTTTCATTTACTTACTTACGCAGAATCTAGCAATTTGACATTTACCAGAGAATAAGATGACGATGAATTGATTACTTGTATTCTTGATCATTTTAACATTTGTTTTATTGTAAAATGAAGAATTACTCAGAGCAGAAGTTTTCAGAAGTTGTTTAAAGTAGCAACTTCATATGTTGAGTGAACAATTCATCAATTTGTTGTAAAAATGTTGAATTCATAGAATTTGATAAATATAAACATTTTGTCCGATTTACAGCCAAATGACGAATTGCTCACTTATTAAAGTAATTTATTCGTCAATTTGTGGCATTTTGTTGACAATTGTTAAAATATCCACACAGAGAGATCGTAACATATGGATGAATGACACCATACACATGTACATATATTTGCAGTAGTCTGCCACAACAATCAAGGGACCGACCATCACGCATATACCATATAGCTTCCATACTATTTCGGACTGCTGACCCTTGTGAGACATTGGAAACCCCCATCGACCCCCTACACTCGGATCAGACCCTCATCGACCCCCGGCCTACACTCGGATCAGAGGTGACCGTGGAGAATTTAGCTGGGGTTGTTATCACTAACAGTATAAGAGGGGTCTAATGTGGAGGGTTATACAAATACAAATAAGGTATACAAGCAAGTGATGATTGTCGTTATTTCCCAATTTTTAAAAAGTAAATAACCTTTTAAATATAGTTCATATTTATTGCCAACACTTACTTAATTTTGGTTAAATGAACGCATTCGGCTACCAATAAATCGATGTAAGGTAAATATCATAAGTGTGTGGCTATTCAGATGCTCTTTGCATGTAAAAACAAGTAGACAATTCAATTTTCAGGTTCGACAACCAGAGGCAGCATGTGCAGGACTTTTATTAGAGGGCGCACATTTTGTTGTGGATGTCCGGATGAGGGAGGGTCTACATTTGTATTCATGTAAGGGGATTGATATGCAAACTGGTGCTATCATTTGTATCTTTAGAAGTACATTTATATTCTACAATTTTGGTTTTCATTTTAGCAAAGAATTTGCTAAATTTTGAGGAAAATTGCAAATAAGGTGGGAAAGTGGCTGCAACTGTGTATAATTCCATTATTGGTATTACAATATATAAATAAAATACCAACCAGCCATGGATAAGGCTGAAAATATAATAAACAATCGACAATACTATACTGGTGGACATGGTATTCTTGAGTCATACATATTTCAAAGAAAAGCTTTTTTGTGTCAAATTTTCATATTGCCCCAATTTTTGTACTCACCCCCTGGGTATTCATCAACCCCCTATTCCCCTGGCCTACCCACTCGGGTCAAACTACCCCATGTTTGGAACCTAGAACGTAGACAGTCCCGTATCGACCTTGTTGTTCGCTTATAATATTGATATAGGGGAAGCACTATCATGTTGTCAAGTTGTTATGCAATCAAATATTTCCCTTTTACTTTGAATATATACGACAGCTTAAAAGTTCCATCACTTTGTACATTATAACATTTTAGGAAAAAAGTTCAATTTATTATTTCGTTTGAACATCATTTAATGCACGCATGTTATGAAATTGACAATTCAACATTTTTTTAAATATAAAAAAATGTTAAATTAATGAGCAAGTCAGCAACCAATTCATCATTTTGCAACAAAATGTTTAACTGGTTTGAAGTCGATATTTCAACAACTTGCAGAAAATTGTTGAAATCATGAGCAACACAGTACACGAACATTTTAACATTTTGCAGCCTATAACTGAATTATTGACATGGAGAGAAGTCTTAAAAAAAACATTTTACATATTAATTGTTGAAATCGAGAGAAAAATAAGTCATCATTTTGCAGTAAATTACACATTTTGAAGAAAATTGGTAACAAATTATGTTAAAAAGGAATTATCTAATTGATTACTTTTCAGAAAAAAATATTATAACGCACACCCCTTATACAGCGGACAATGCAACATTTCGTGTTTTTTAATTATAAACATTAATTAATATCTTAACAATGCAACACTTCCCTGCAAAATGTTAACTTATGTACAAAAATATATTATCGTGATGGCAATTTAAAACTGCCGTAAATAAAATGTGCGGTCTTTTACAACACTTTAATGACACGCTGGCACATATATACATCTGGAAATAGCAAACATGTAATCGCTGGTTTATATACACCGCTTGTTAGAGGGGCAGGTTATACATCTGCTTAGTCGTCCTATGTGAGACTATCTTCGGAGCCTTGGACATAAAAACCATAATATTTATTACTTACGGTACCGGTGTAGTCTGCAAGCAACATGAATGTTTTCCGTAATTTGATGTCCATGAGTGCGGTCATCTTGATTACAATGTTGACGTCACTGACTGTGTCGTTAGATCCGGAGTATAAACTTCAACCTTTCGATTGTCCGCCGCAAAAACAATGTGATATAATTGTGAGTATTAATATTCAAGATGAGAACTCGGAAAAGATTTACGTTACAACAAAGACAACCGTAATAGAACTGACCGAAGATCTGTCTAAGATATTGGAGAGAAAAACAGTTAATGGCCCTGAAGATCAAAATGTATTAACGATTTTGAGAGGATCTGAGATTCTTAACTGCAAGAACGATTTAAATGGGACTTGTGAGCTACGAGATATGGTATCATTGGATGTGATATCCACAGAACTCACCCAAACAGGTATTGTCTATCCGGGAGGGGGTCCGATATTGGGGTGGATTTACAATGACTCGAAAGGAGGATACTTGCTTACAACAGCTATTTCAAATAAGGACCGAGGAGATGGTAGTGTGCCCTTACCACTGGTAGCGACGAGGACTTTCCCAGTTGGAATAAACTCATCGGCTGGATTTTTGGAATATCTTCAAAATGATTTCAATGTTCCATCTGCGTTTTTTCCACCTTCGTCGTGTCTGGTTGATGAAATTGATCCATTCTATGGATTTTATTCAGGAAGTTACAATTATATTTTAAAGACGCATACGAACGAAAATGGAGGAACACAAATTAAAATTATCGGGTTTTGTAAGGGTAGCATAAATATGCGGTCGTACATTGAACTACCGATCGAGTGTCACGGCGACGTTTCTGTCAGCGACCGTGGAATTGTGTCTTCGGCTGCTTACTTTGCTAATGACATTTTATATCTTTCAATCACAGAGACGAAAGGTGACATACCTGAGTCTTATGTTTGCAATTACAGCATATCGACAATCAATGAGGAATTTACAAAGAGACGTCGGGAGTGCTTGGAGGGTAAAACATTGAGCACGGAACTAAGTTGGTATCAATCAAGCTATTGTCCTCAAACACCACCACCACAGGTAAGAATGCCACACATAATTACCACTGCTATAACCACCTCCCCAACCACACATATCACTCACATCTGTAGTCGTCGTCCTCTTAACAAAACATTGTAAACAGAGATAAAATATTAATTTTAATATGAAAAATAAAATTATTGTAGAAAAATCCGAATAATTATAATTAATTATATATTGTAAATATATTACCATTGTTGCGCCCAATATGTTACGCCCATTGTTGCGCACGATATATCGGTATAATGGGCTAAGAATCTGTATTCCGAATTTTATTGTATTTCTTGATTTTCTTATATTTTCAGTTTAATTTCTCACTTCTGAACGATCCGGACTATTGTTATGATGAGCCGCATGCCCAACCACTTGGAGGGACTAAACCTATCGTACAAGAGGCCATGGCGCAGTTAACGATCAATGCGGTCGTTAATGCCATTTTAGTAGTAATACCAGCTGACGACAGCGAAGCGATTGAATACCTGTTAGGGGATAAGGAAGGAAACGTCCATAGGGTAAGTACGATCTCCCTACACACACACACACATGTGTTTGTTTTACACATGGTTTGATGACTCCATTTCTTTTGTTCATTTCACTCTAACCATGATCTTAACAACAACATCAACAATATATTCCTTTTGAGGACTTGGTGATTCTTTTGAAATGATGATTGGGCAATCATCATCCGTTAGAGCCATATATTTTATAATATGATGCGTATATATAAATGCCACGCATGTTCCTTATAATAAAGTAATAACAATGGTCCACCACGAGGATACTATTTTATGATCACTGATGATAATATAAAATCTGAATATTTTGAACGCATCCGAGTTCTTCAGCACATTAGAAGTGAAAACCTTCACGAGAACTATACACAATAAAGTTAGAACTTGATTTGAAAAACAAAACGATACCGGGTAAAACTTAAAGAGTTCGCGATCCTTAGCAAAATGAAAATCACTTATAGCAGTGTAAGAACGCAATTCCCTTGTTATGACTGTATATGAGGAAGCTGTTCTTGTTACCGCGTCCTATATTATTGTTACCGCGCCCTCTATATTTGTTACTGCGCCCTCTACTTTGTTACCGCGCCCTCTTTTTCATAATTGGCTATATAGTTTTAACATTAGCATGAACATATTTTTATTGATTTTCAACAGATATCGCATGATCGAAGAGAAACAGAGGTCGTGGACGTAGGACATACTATTTTGGATCGCAATGGCCTACTGCTCCATCCTAATGGGGAACATGTGTACGCAGCGACTAATAGAAAGGTGTGTAATATATGTATTCATAAATACGTTGTCCGACTGCGCATGGTCACAGTGGTCGATGCCGAACTTCAGGTCCATATATATTATAATATTATATGTATGTATGTATGTATGTATGTATGTAATACGATGTATGTACGTCCAAAAAGCTGCAAACATGTTTTACCACATTTCCTGAAGTGTATTTAGACATTGGATTTTATCGATCTGTAAATCTGAAATTTTGATATAATTGATAAACATGGAACAAAATCAAACCGCAAGTATAAGGGACCGAAAGGGTAATAACTGACATGTAAACTCGATAAACCCATAAAGCATATTCTCTTGTTTTATTTTTTTTTATCTTCTAACGGGATAACAATTTGGATTGTATCGCCTCCTTCGGTTCCAATCAACAACGATATTATTCTTGTTTGATTTCCTCAGATTGTGAAGTTGCTTCTCAAAAAGACCTGGACTACACAACATCCTCCCACAACACACCACACCAAAGACGACGGTGAGGAAGATTACGATGATGATGACCACACTCCTCATGTTCAGACGATAGGTATTGGAAGTGGAATAGGCCTTGTACTGGTAGTGATTGTCATAACTGTAATTCTAGTTGGCTTCAAAATGAGTAACGAAGCAGAAAAATGCTAATTAGATAAAGTGGATGTACTACAAAATAATTGAGGATACAGAGAACTGGAGAACAGAAAATTGCATGTCCATTGTAAATATACACCAACGAAAACCGTCCTAGCACAAATATGGATTCAGCAGATGTCAGTTAGTGGGTCTGGTTATGAATTACATTATGCGTCTACATAGGACCATATATATTCTTGTAAAAGCTTGATTTGGTCAGTTACCGAAACGTCCTCGTAGAGAAACAATTGTATGAAGTAATGAGTCTGTATAAGCCCACGTTATCTATGCATATGCTATAGTGATTACGCAATACGTAAACAAAACATAGCCTATGACATTGTATGATGTAGTGCAGTAATAAAATGCTATAGGCTAGGCGATATTACAATGCCATTGGTTAATATTAAGCTGTGATATGTTAAACGATTAATAACGCATGCGTATGAGTAATATTTCCGAATACAACCGACGGCTTGGCTGGCTGTAAACAACACTGACAGGACAATGTTTGTTTTGACCTTGATTTTAAATTTGCTCATACTTTTTGACACAGCAAGTAGTTTGAAAAAGAAGTAGCTTACATCACTGAGATGAATGTGATACCAGTCAATGATGAGAGAGAGACACGATTTAGGCCGACATGATATGTACCGGTCACATAGGCGTATATTGCTATATATATATATGCACAACCACAGTCGCACAAAACATTGATGGTTTGTTTCACCAACATCGGTTGGTTATCGGACCAGTTATTTCCAAAAACAGCTTTGACTGGTGTGCCTGTTCCGAGGCTGGCCTATATTGGTCTTTATCTATAGTGGCGCATCTTCCTTTGAGGCTTAAGTGTGAGGCTGCAAAAAAAAGGCTGCTGTTGAATATAAAGCTTTATCATTCGATTTAATACAATGCCATTTATTTATTTTGTACAGAATTGGCTCTCCATAAAAAAAATTGAGAGTTGTTGTATCATACTGTTGACACTTGTTTTTTCTTCTTTCTGTTATCTAATGTTCACAGCTGGCTACAATTATTATGGTACTGAGACCATGTACAGTGGTACATCAGGTGTGGAGCTAGAGGCTGAGATATTCATTGGAGTTGTCTATTATCAACGGCTCAGACATATGGTTTCCGACAAATTTCAGGTGCGACAGAACATTTCTCACTAGACATCTCTGATATTTATACTTTATTAATTTGATTGTAGCCATAGAGTACCCATTTGTACAAGGTTTAAAATCAAAGTTGCGCACAGCACATGATGGAGTACAAGGAGAAAGAAAAGACAAAAATCTTTATCTGATATCACTTTTTCAACCACAAGTGGACTTGAAGCTAAACAGGTGTG
>WXZC020001015.1:0-10169 GCA_011317855.2 Paelopatides confundens | reverse complement strand
AAATGATCTTGTTTAAAGTTTTCAATTCCCCGCTTGGGGGGGGGGGTTTTGTTTGGATGTCATGGGTCATTTGAGGTCAAAAAGGTCAAAGTCTAAAAAGCTTTTGAACATGATAACTCAAGAAATATGCCTTGGTCAAACTTGTGATTTTGTATGTAGGTCCACCTCAGGGAGTACAAAAGCCCTGCTGCATTTGGTTGAGGTCAATGGTCAGCACAGGTCAAAAAAGTCTGAAAACCTCAAAAAGTACAGCTTTCTGAAAGTTCATAGGAGGTATGTAGGATCACCTTAGTGTGTACAAGAATCCTGTTGGTTGTTTTTGTGAAGATCAAATGTCATTTCAGTCAAAAGTCTGAAAGCCTTGTACATGCAATATTAACTGCAAAAGTTCAGCTTGTTTGAACTTCATATTTGGTATGTAGGTCCCGCTTTAGTCTGTACAATAACCCTGTTGTTCCTTGTGTAAGTCAAATTTTTATTTGAGGTCAACAGAATTCAGTCTCACAATGTTGTTAACATGATAACTCACCAAGTACTTTGGTTCATCTTAGGGAAGTAGTACAAGAACCCTACTGCTTTTTTAGGTCAAAGGTCATTTGATATCAATGTCTTAGCACTTTGTAAAGAGTATAATGACTCAAAAGGTACAGCTTGTGGTCAAACTTCATATTTAGTATGTATGCCCACAATCAGTGTAAGAACAGTCAACATTAGTTTTAATTAGGCAAGGAATCACTAATTTTCTGGTTTTATCTGTTTAATTTTTCACAAATAAAGATAATTTGGCCAGTTGTATTGCGATGGAATAATGCCTTGCAATAGAATACTTACTTTATATAGTGTTAGAAACATGAATTAGTTCATTATTGAAGTTCTTGTTGTTGTAAAAGAAGCAAAATATCGGAATCGGCTTCAAAAGTCTTGTTTCGTTTGATTATTTTGTCCATGACAGGTTCTGGAATTGAGCGAGCAGACACTAGGGTTTCACACATTGCAAGCAGATACATATGACGACTGTCATATGTACGAAGCAGGTTAGTTGGAATGAATAATATTTTTTCAACACCCTCACTGTAATGTCTTATAATATCTCTAAAGGAGTGTATTAAATGATTTGTTTAAAAATTCATGTAATATTCTCCTTCAACCTTCCTTCTTATTGTATACAATTAACAAGCTTAGAATAAATATAAATATTTAAGTTAACGGCCTTCTTATCTGCAACAGCTTCGAGAATGACACTGAGAGTCATATACAGTATATTTTCGGATTATTGAGTTAAACTGTTTTGTTCTTTATATTGTCCGATTTATGAGCTAATTGTGTCAAAAAGAAGTGTATTGTGTACAATAATTTAATGATGATATGTGTGTATAAGATAAAGAATGCTAAGGTATATTTTATTTGCAGTAGCAATATCTTCTTACTCATTTTAACATTGTTAAACTTGATGTACCTTCATTCCGTCGTATGACATTTCATTGTAATTATCTCCTCTAGATGATTGCACTCACAATCCTTGTCTATCAGGAGGAATCTGCGTAGTATACCCAACATCAACTTTTGGTTTCTGGTGTAACTGTCAGAGTGGATTTGTGGGCCTTATTTGTCAAACACCCTCAGGTATGCGTCTTGTCACACGGTCATATCACAAAACATTGAATTATTTTCCATTACATTATATATCATTGTAGTATCTCAAAGAACTTTTAATTTCAAATAATTAAATTCATATTTTGTCCAATCTGATTTTGTTTAATCTAACAAAATCACGAGACAATATTTATGTTTAAATCTTGTTAGTTGCAAAGTATTCTCAAAATTATAAATACAATGTGTTACTTTTGTTGTTGTTTCTTAGAGTAACAACTAACATGTTTATTTCTTCACACGGGGAGTAATTGTACAGGTTATTCCTGTCACACATGTTTCGCACAAATTTACAATAATTATGTTGATTCGTCATAGAAAAATACCAAGTATTTTCATATAATGAACTTTAAGTAACAAGTAATGCAACTAATGTGTGTGATTCAAGTCAGCCATTGAGAATAACGGATTTGTATTGAATAATATTAGTATATTCTTGTAAGCATAAAAATCCTACCTCTGAAATGTCATGTTTCTAAAAGAGTAGCAAACTATAATCACGTGATTGTGCGCAATTATATTCCACTATTTCCTTCATCACATGGCGAGTAATTGTACATGTTATTACTGCCACAATATATTGTGCCCAACTTTACAACAATTACATTTATTTATCATAGAAAAGTACCATATAACGAACCTTAGGTAACAAGTAATGCAATTAATAGGTATGGCTTAAGTTAGCGACTGACAATAAATTATTGTTCTTGAATAACATTAGTATATTTGTGTAAGTTTCAAAATAGTAGCTTCGAAGTGCAATGTTTATATAAAACCGAGGTAATTGTTTCTACACAAAGAGTCTGTGTTTACTTCATTAATTCGTTTTTCTTACATTAATAAAACTATATATATAGCTTAATATGTGTTGATGTGTTTATTAATGAAGATCTAATAAACCAGAGTATAGTTACAGGTAAAGTGGGTATAATAATATGATAATCACATAGGGTCATATGACAAATAGGAATAAACGCTCAATCCACCAATAACAATATTGTGCCCAGAAACAAAAACCCAATTCTAAATTTATGTTCATCATGATGACTTCTAAATTCACACAATTTGTAACCCACACCGTTTCGCCAGTGATATTAATAATAATACAATATATCGGCCTAAATATTTTCTATTTTGGAACATATTGTATCATCATTGTAACATATAAGCTATAGAAGATCGCGGCGTTTATTATCCATGAGATTTCAGATTGAGCACTGGTAAAAATACACTTTCTTATTGTATGTAGTGCCTGATTTATATAATGAAGTATATATGAGACGGAGGAAAATTACAAATTAAAATGCCAATCATTCAGTGAAACATATTTTATTTTCAAACTAAATATGAATAAATAACTGGAATAATAATGTTACTCCCTATTATATGCAACATACAACGAGGCAATACTGAACGAAGATCACACTGACTGTAGTTTAAACAGTTGGATTAATAAATTAATAAGATGGAATATTTTAATAATACAAGTGGCACACGCGAATTCGGTATATTCATTGCTTTCAGTCAGTGAGAGCCCACTCTCTCCTCTTTACAATATATAATGTTACTGGTGAAATGTAAACGTTCTGGTACAAAGTCATTGCTAGTAAAATTATTTGTATCAACGAACACCAGTGTTCTGAATTAGAATGTTTCAAAAATGAGTCATTAACCACGTATCGTGGTTTAACTCATAGTTAGTTGTATGTTCAATTATGTGATTGGCATATATATTGCCTACGGTTGTTGTTTACTGACATCGTTGCTTATGTTTCTTTGTACATAATACAGGGGTATGGCTATTATTATCATATTGTTTAATATTGAACAAATGGCAGGGCTTTCCTTGCCTCCATAATATTGCATACATTTTTATCTAGGGATTATGGAGCTCAGCTTGTAGTGTTTCTTCTAGTTTGTCCTAAATATTATCATCCCCTTTGTTTCGGGACGGGTCTGATGTGTGTATGAAGAAGGTTTGTAATCAGTAAATATAGTCATCATTGAACAATGAATAATAAGTTAAAGACTAATATGACATTATGGTAACATGTTTTCATTTTATCAATGATGCTTAGCTATTTTTTGCATTCAGTAGCTATTCTTGCATATCTCTATATATTAATATATTGTTATGTACTAGATATATGTTGATTCCGGTATATGTTACTTTAATATCATTTTCTCTCTCAGATGCGTGTACCTCCAATCCTTGTTATTCACCAGCAACCTGCGTTTTAGATACATCTTCATTTTCCGGATTTACTTGTGCGTGAGGGGTTGGCTTTCTTTGTCAAACGTTCACTGGTATGCTTCCTTTTATGACACTCTCTGATAATAAAGCATTGAGTTTTTTAAATTTCAAACAATGATTACATTACATGTAAGTCATCTTAGGAACTAAAATGATCAACTTCTATTTCAAGTAATTAAGAAAATATGTTTGCTGAGTTGTTTCTGTTAAAATATGTCAGTTGCACAATTCTCTCAGAATGAGAACATAACTCTCAGTAGCAGCTACCAATTTTCATTGTTGCCGCCCCAAAAGTAAATTTCAGTGTAACACCATTTGGAAGTTGAACTGGTCTCATCTGGATCCAGTTCAATTCAACTGGTCTTTAACTGGTTTGAACTGGGAATTGTTATTTTCCATTTCAAAATTCCAAAAACATGAAATTTGAAGTTATGGATCCAGTTGAAGTCAACTGTGAATTTTCAACTGGGAATTTTAAACTGGATCCAGTTTATATTAATTGTATCCAATTAAACTCGACTGGGAATGTTGAACTTGAGATTATACTAGTTCCAATTGAACTCAACTAGGAATTTCAACTTAAAATTTTCAATAGGGCTTTTCCCCAATTCATGTCTGAATTGTAAATTATATTTAATTAAATGAACTGCCCTAAAATTACCAATAAAAGTTATTATTTCGATATCTATTTGTGTGACTTTTAGTAAGACAATACGCTCAACTGGAAAATTTGAACTTGGAACTTCAACTGGGAATTTACAAATGGGAACTTTCCCACACGACTTTTCTCCAATTCAGCAGGGCTTTTTTCAATTGGATCATGTTCAATGTGAACTGGTTTCAGTTTGAACTGGCTCTAGTTCAGTCTGTTTGCACTGGTTCCAGTTCTGGAATATTCATAGGGTGGGTGAGTTACCCGAATTTATAGTAAATGTTACATAAGTGATTGTGGTCAGTCCTTAATTAGAGAATGCATGTGTCTAAGTGCATTTAACAATTCTTAGAATTATTGCACTCGACTTTTTGCATTTGTTTATTTATGTTGTTGATGTATAAGTTAAAGGAATAGTACTATATAATAACACGTATAATATAGTACATTAGTGAAATGCATGGAACTAAAAGTCGCAACAATAATACTATAACTTAAAGACCGAAACGTGGCAATACCTGCATGGTAAAGAAGTGCTTAATCCTCTGATGAACTTCATATATTTAGAGTTGAATTTTTCGGTTTAGTGTTTCATTTACATATGTTTTATGTTGACTTGGTTGAACAGGTGTTTACAGTAATTTTTATACCGGGAAATAGAAACGTCAATGGCCTAGTGGTTAGAGCGCCCGCCATGCAGTCGAGGATCGATTCCTGGCCGAGTCATTGCCAAGACTTTAAAAAGGGACCTACTTCTGTACTGCTGCGTGCTCAGCGTTAAAGTATCAGAGTAGGGCCAGTTTGGGTCTGGATGTAACCCCCACACCACTTGTGATGAGGGTTGCCTGTCAGGAAGGGCATCCGAGGCGTAAAATAATTCGCCAAATCAAAATGGTGATCACACCAGATTATCGAACGTCTAACCCCGTATAATGGGGAAAATGGACGCACAACCTAAGAAGAAGAAGAAGAATACCAGTTGGGATATTGTCAGATTTTCCATATTGGATATTTTCCAACTGGGACCAATTGGGTTTGAACTGGTTGCAGCTCAACCATACACTATGAAATGGCTCCAGATCGAACTGGTTCCAGTCCACATTCCAGTTCTAGTTCTAGTTCGTTTAAAATTCGAACTAATTGGACTTTTCTGGGGGAACTATTTTGACACTTTTAGAGCAATTAAAATAGAGTAGCAAGCTATGCGGATATGACATTGTGGTCATTTTACTCCACAATATCTTTCTTGTCACGGTTGCAATTGTGCAGGCCTAATGCCAAACTGATCTCATAATGCCACTTGCAGAGTAACATTTGAGAACCAGTAACATTTAATTACCCTCCGACCGCAAAAAAACAATAAAATTATGTCACAGCTACTATTCAAGCTCAACAGGATATTGTTTATTTTGAAGTGACAAGATTTATGAGTCACAGCTGGAGATGAATTTACTTCTTGGAAGAACGGTGCAACTGAGTATTGTGGATCAGTTTATCGTGTGTTCGTGCAGTTGTCATGTAGTGTACAACGTCATTACAAATATATTGATTCATCATATACCACATTTAAGTATATTTTCCACATATAAAATTAAGTTTACTTCTTAGTTTATTCGACGTTCACAAACGTTACCGGTATTTGTCAGCCAATTGTGGTTCCCTTTATCTTCGAGAATCGCCCTGATTGACATACACAACATTGACAATGAAACAAAATGTGTCATATAATCATAATGGTAAGATTTGCTCAAATCCTGACAGTGTTTTTACAACATGACGGTAAATGCTTCGTTATAGACATTTGTTAGGTTCTTTCATCCAACTAACGTTAATTAACCAGTAAATACTTATGGTATCAGGCACAGTCCAGCATGCCTCTGCAACATACATCTTATTGGTAACACGCTTGTCCACACGAACACTGATATAATGTAGGTGACGAAAAGTAGTATGACCAATGGCGTAACCAGCCGTTTCCATGGGGATGATTGTTGCAAGAAGTTGAAAAAGTGGGGTGGGCAAACATAGTTTTCCATGATACTAATTGGGCCTACTGATTACAATAATCGTCTCGCACATAGCCTAACGTTATCCATCATACATACATTGCCATTGCCAATTCGCTATGTGCAACCTTTTTTTCACGGGGAAAATAGGCAATACGCGTTTGTTTTCTTTTTTTCAATTATGTTTTCTCTCATTGGTTAGACAGGCTTTTTTCCTGGATAGTTACTGTAGGAGGGGCATATATTTTGTAGTACATACATCTAACTATACTACTATAAGTCAATTAGTATGCTAGAATGGCTTAATTTGTAAGTTTCCAACATTAGCATACCGTTAGGATGTATAGAGAAATCTTACCATTAGGCATATACACTATGCACCACCTTACTTTTAAGGATATGTAAAACCGTTGTATAAAGCTGAAAATATGCCTCCCAGGATACAGTCCAGAAAGTTTGTACTTGTGACTTTGTAATGGGATTATCCCTGATTATGGAAGTATACAGTTGTTGCAATATGACATTGTACATGGAATACACTACGATTGTTCTGATTAAAACAGCTATGTTGAATTTTGACCATTTTGACCATTTTGACTATATTGCTTGTTTAGGCCTAATCGTTTTAACGTTATTTCAATTACCGTATTGGAAAATAAAGCTCTTTTATATTTCACCCATCTCACGAGCGGTGGGGTGGGGATCTTTCCCAGCTTCTGACTGATTATGTTGTTTCTTTGATGGAGGTTAATGATAATAATTGCGGTTAGCAGAGGTTAAAATAGGACACATTAACACATTTCACATAGATACAAGCTTTATTTCTGAAAGATTCGGGCATATTGCGTCACTGTAATATCAATGCATTTTTTCATTCAGGTTGTTTAATCAAGTTGAGGAGTTAATATATTTCCAACTTGTTCACTACCTATAATTGGCAGCACAAGTATATGTAAACATGACGTAATGAAAGAGTGTGCTGTTTTAATGTTTGTATTAGTATATTATAATGCTGGTTAAATTAAACTTAATATCAGTTGGATCATTTATATTGACGTTTCAGACTTTAATTTCTGTTGGCTGTAAAGTGACATTTTCCCTACACCAAAATAGCTATCGTATCTATTTAGATTACACGGAATTTAAGAGTGCTTTCATTTGGTTTCTATATATGTGTATCGTGATTGGCCTAAACGAGCGCCTTGCGTTTTCCAGTTTAATAAAAAAGAACAACAAGTTACGGTCTCTTATCGGTCCAAAATTATTACGTAAATTATTGTTTTAATGACGTCACGTTGCTGAATTTGGTTGACTCAAAAACACTTACATTGACGAAGACAAAATAGCTTTGAATATGTTCACTGTCTTTTCTATCCAATGTATATGTTTTATTGGTTAATTATCGATCATATATGCATTATAGGAAGCTCACCAAATGGAACAGATATTCGAATCATATATATTAATATAATGGTATTGCTATCAAGAGGAGAGCACATAAGACGATCACTGTTATTTTTAGTAACGTGAAAGGGGCGGCCTATGTTTCAGTACGTTTTGGCTAGTGAGCATTTATTACGATTGTGATAATGTAAAATGGATCTCGTTTTATTTATTTTATTTATTGATTGGAAACATGATGAATATTATTTGAACAATATATAACCCCGGTATGAGATGCAGCCAGAAAAACATCATTATTGTTTTAAAAAGGTAACAAAAGGTTAATAGTTACTTCTATTTTTGGCTAACAAATATATTCATATATTATCTCCGTGGTAACTTTAACATAGGCTTTGATGTACTGTCATATCAAATTATTGTTATATTGCTCTGAATAATAATTTCTTGACCCGTTAATATGTCCAATGTTTTGTTGCTAGTTGGAACGAATATTATAATACGTTTTCAAATAAGCAACCAAATCCCCCTATTGTGTTCATATAATACAAAGGGAGAAACATTGATTGAAGTTTGATATTTCTTGTCTTGTAGAATATTCGCGATTGCATAATATGTCGTGTGGACGTTCCAGCTACAAGATGATTAACGAACTGCACTTAAATCACCGTCAAGCTCAACATCATGTAAACATTTTCATCTCATCTCCTATTCGTTGAAAAGAAGAAGTTACCTTCACACAAAGCATCCGCGCATTAATTCAATCAGTAAGACGATTTATTGAGAGCGAACGGATTACCACTTTATCGATTCTACTGGAATGACAAAATAACACAAAATAACACAAAATAATATAGTATAGCAATTTCATCAATTGGTTGAGCTTTTACCAAGACATCGGATGTTATAGAATAAAGGCATATTTTGGTTTACTATATTCTCTGGAACGAATGTGATTGCTGATATATGTTTAGTTACATCTGCGAATACGAACGTTATATAAATAATTATCATGTCTATTTCATATCCTAATTTATAAAACCAACATAAAATGACTCAAGAAGTAGCTAGGCAAAGGTAACCATCACACAAATAAGCCACAAGAAAAAAATATTAGTTTTGTTGTGTTTTTCTGATTTGTAAATGGGATTCAAACAACCAATGGACATATACATTCAAGCCATTTGCTCTACTGAACAGGTACTCATATGTCATATTAGTTTAGAAGAGTGAGTGAATTCGCAATCAAACATATTCGTGATATATAGTTATACGCACTTGAATCCATTAATATAAATTGATCATTGGATTCATCCAAGTAAATAGTGCTATGTTTCATAGAAAAATTCAGAAGGCTTAATTTAGTCCTAAAATGTGGTAATTAACTTCAATGGCACCAGTAAAATTGTTGTATTCAAAGTTGGGTTGGATATTACATCCATTGTGAAATTACGGAATATACGGCTTGCAAGTGCTGGTATTCGGTTGGAAAAGTCATAGACTTTCTGAAAAAGTTTAAGGATTCTATGAAGTTTATCTCATACACACTATCTATAGTATATATTGAAGTGTATATCTAGTAGCGATATAAGTTATATTGCAAACACTAACTGGTTAATATATGGTTATGCGGATCGTGCTCGGTGGTAACAATTCTATACTCAGAGTTCCATTAATCCACTCAATGTTCATACACGCTATTACTACAAAATAGTATATATAAATGATTTCCTACGGAATCTATGTAAGTTTTTTTTTTCTATAAATTCTATCAAGACTTTTCTATATAATTTATATGACATTTTCTGTAAAATCTACATATAATCCACTATATATAAGCCACTTCTGCTTTCTAGCGTCGTAAAATAACTAACTATAACTATGCATTATGATTACTTGTATAGGCGGTCTATATTAGTTTTATAGAAAGTTATATTAAGTTTGTATATAATATGTTTCTTACTAGACAATCCTTCTACTAAAAACCAATACATTATACTACTTTGAACCGAATGTCAAGTCGACGAAAATGCCAGGTACGACAAGAACAACACTGCATACTCGTTGAATGCATGGACTGAAATCGGATATTTAACTTTACACTATGTGTGACAATATACAGTCGTATGACTATCCCCCCAAGTTAGACACGCACATCAACGAAACGATGCACAAAAAAACAACACAAATTATGATTAATTAAACT
>WXZC020001014.1:0-10170 GCA_011317855.2 Paelopatides confundens | reverse complement strand
TTTGGCTAAGATCATGTGTAGTATCTGTTCTTTTCCCTTGCGGAATTGTGATACTGCACTAGGCACAGTATCGCCTTTATCAGAAGGTCACAGTCCTGATGTAAGAGGATTGGGGCTGAGAGTGGATCAGGGGAAATCGTGCCAGTAAACTAATTTCGTTTGCGTGCCCGTGTTCTTTCACGGGCGACTTTTCGTAAAAAATAAAGTACAGGGAGCGAAATGTTTCATAAATATCCAGAACTATAATTGTCCACTTTTATATGGGAATGTCAACTAGTGTGTCAAACTTGCATACCAGCATGACGAGATCAGTTGCATGCATTTGAGCAACAATTTTAAATATTTGAATCCAACAGCAATGTTTGTAAACATCTGTGGACCCCCGTTTGTTATTGTTTACTTTCTTGTTTCCCCTTTTCTTTGCCTCACGATTGTACCTCATTCTGAAAATGTGATTGGAAACTTATCTGTCAATGCTTAAATCAAGTTTTTTGAAAATTTATGATTCGTATCGGTCGGTAAGTAAATGCCTATAATCAAACTCCTAGAGCCCATTTAAGAACTAAATTGTCCTTCTCTTTCTTAAGCCTTTCATCACATCGGTCTATTTCCTCACCTTATTTTATTCATGCCCTCCACCATCATGGGCGGAAATAACTGGGGTAGGACATATCTCCCCCTCAATATTTTGAGTGTGGACATCATATCTGAATACCCCCAATATTTTCAAAATCATATTGCTTGAACCCCCTCTAAAAGTTAATATGGCATAGAATACTAATCAAAATCTGAAATTTCTAAGTGGGCGATCCATCGTAACATCCGATTTCATTATCCTTTTGCGAAACCTTACCCAATTAAACTCTCCATTTTTAAAGCTGTATTACGAAGCTAAAAAGAATGGAACATTATCAAAACTACAGAACCCCTCAAAGGGACAAAAGGTATCCAAATTAAATAACTGCAGTGGAAGCGTGGCTGACTGCAAAGCAGAAGAAAGCAAAAATTACACCGTGGTTAGAACTTTCTATACAAATGGCCGAAGAATTGTTGTCAAGAGAGTAGTCAAAATATCAAGAAAACCAACAACATGACCGAAGTCATCCATGTCGACGGAATAAGATTTAGTAACGGAATCGATCACACTTGCCTTTCAAGAAACGTGTATTTATTCTTGCTATGTGTCGTGGCCATGAATTTGGGATATATATGTTGGCTCCGACTTGCGGAAAATACTTATCCTTTGATGCACAGATCCCAAATACGTCGCCGAGCGAGCAGATGTGATTTAAAATGATGTTATTATGGCGTCGGTGGTAGAAACGTGGGACCAATATCCCTAGGAGAAGAACTAGAGAAATTGGGTAGGCATAGGCCTATTTAATGAAAAAAACCACCGGTTGAAAAATGTGTATAAGAGCAAATGTTCGTCTGAAATTATCTTAGGCTACTATATAAAGTAAGTTAAACCTTGCTCAGTGTTATAGCTTGAACAATTTCATGAGCGTTATTGAAGTATTCGTATTTTGCACGAAAAATATGGATTTTGTACATAGTTTCAGACTATACAACATCATTCCGACATTGTATCCGCCATCTGTGAATACACAATTAAATTCATTCCATATAACATAAATACCAACTTTAATATAGCCTATATGTATGCACATATTCGAAGCACTTTAAAAAAAGAGAGAATGCCGATTGGTGGATTTCAGATAAATTAAGTTTATTTATTAATACATCGTTGCGCTCATAATCATATTTCATATCCTACTTTCACTCGGATGGTGAAAGGATAATCTGCTTAGGGCAGTAGGAACAGCGATCGTACATTTTGCCTTTCAAAATTGTAACTTGCTATTTTCAAAACTGACAATTTAAAACCAATACTCTGCATGGTTACAAATCCTGCTTGAGAGTGCAATAATTTCATCCACGTATAGTTAAAATAGAGCGGCACAAAAATACTACGGGTTGTAAAAAAAAATTCTACATAGCACACGTATATCACTGTGTACATAGGCTATGCCTTGACGGTACTGTTACCATTGTAACTGCTAATACTATAAATGAAAAGAGCCCGGTCGGTTGTAGGGACAAACATTTCAGAATTAAAAAAAAAGGTTGTTGATATACTACGAAATATAATTCTTACTTTGTTGTAGAGATTTACTTTGAAATTCCATAAGATGCTGATGGTCACTCCCACCCTTACATTGTTCATTACCACTGTATAAAGTAACATAATAATGTCTATAGAAATATAATAGACGATGATAATAGTTAAGTAGCTCTTAAACTCTTTGTGCGAAAATGATTAACTATGGGCAATAGTATACCATCGACATCAGTAGACGTGCAGTATAAATTATACAGTAGACTTGGGCGGTATACGTCAGGGATAGCATACCATCGACATCAGTAGACGTGGTATAAATTATACAGTAGACTCGGGCGGTATGCAGTCTACCTCAGGGATAGCATACCATCGACATCAGTAGACGTGGTATAAATTATACACTAGACTCGGGCGGTGTGCAGTCTACGTCAGGGATAGCATACCATCGACATCGGTAGACGTGGTATAAATTGTACAGTAGACTTGGGCGGTATGCAGTCTACATCAGGGGCACAGTCACCTTTTTATGGTGGTGTGGTTGCTCATAATTATGGGTTCGGTTCATAATTATTGTGCTGTTGGGTGGGGCAACTTAATACAACATAAGGTGCGCCATAGTACCGGGGTGTTGCAAGGTGTGACGTCACCTGGTATGTATTGAAGACATTGTTATATGCATAGGAGGTGAACTGTTACTACGACAATACTGGGGAAATGATAGTGACTTTTTTTTCAGGTTTTTGCAGGTGGAAATTGAGAACATATTTATTAGATGACTTGGGCCAGATTAGGTTTTGAAAAGGGCCCAAGTAATACGATTGGACGTCTGGTTTTGAGAGACAAGTGATGTCGCTCGATTTTTTTTTCGAAGACGGGAGTACAACTGCCCCGTGGTCTCTTCCCTGAATATGATGTCATAGTACATTAGAACAATAATAGTGCAACATGGAACACGATTTTGTATTCGCCGTTATAAGAGGGAATATATAAGAGCGCGGTTTTTTCTTCACTCAGTGCAATTTCTTGACAACTTTAAGCATTTGTTAGGCTAATGTTATTTTTTCACCTGTTGGGTTGATACCGTTAGTATTACCCATCCCCCAAATATAGATGGTCTCTCCATGTTCGGTGTGATATGCAGTCTATGGTCATTGATCTGAAGAACCACGAGAAATTGTCATAAACACGATTGATTCGTCTGAGGAATCGTATTCTGTTGATCTTTGGCTGGGTAAAACAAAAACTTTTAAATACCGATTTTTTAAAGTATCCAAGCACCACGTGTAGAAATGGAAGTAAAATTAGTAGAATGACGGATGGTAATGTTCGGGTGCAAAGAAATTTACTTTGATATGTCTTTCTACGTTACCACTACACATTTCGTTTATATTTCTTTCTACAAATAAATTATTGCCATGTCAGCCCTATGACAAGTACTATGCAGTATTAATTCAAAGCGGAGTGGTTATAAATACTACACAGTGATGCCTGGAACGATATTCGCACACGATTACAATTGTGCCTTTAAAAAAAAATCTACTAATTTTTCAATTTCTTCACCTTATATTGCCTTTGAAAAAATGGATTGCTGTATACATGTTTTGTTGTGTTTGTTATGGGCAGTGGATTTGTTCGTACGTTATATGTTAGTTATATATCATGGCATACATCTTCAAATAATATGTTGGTTAACGACGTTGTTGATCGGTTCCTTCAGGAATGTTTTAGTCCCTGTTATTTTGGAACAGTAGTAACCACATACAGAGGAATAGAATTTATACGAGAATTATCTCAACAGGAAGACTAGTTGGAGTCGCTTAAATTATGGAATATTTCACAGTGCTATGTGGTTATATGTATACATCATGTGTGTGTTTATATTATGAATAATACACGTGTGTGCATATGTTCAATAGTCCGTATCTGAAACGTTGAAATATCACTATTTGACATTTTATATATGATCGTCTATATAATTAATCATGTACTTATGTGTGCAAGAGCTCTAAACGATATGGCTCTGGTTTATAATCATATGTACCGTATGTTGTATCACAAGCATTAATATGTTGTATGATTTAAAGATGTCGTATGTCGCTGGACGACGACGACCACTACTATTACTACTACTACATTTGTTCGCTGTAGTTATGTATATTATTTATACCTTGAAGTAAACAAATAAGACAAGTTGATGTTTTTAAAGTAAAAAAGAACAAATTAATTTCTTCCAGATGACACAATCACAATTGGCGTATAAATACTGTATTAGGTTATATAACTTGCTATGATATTAGTAATATATAAATACTTTGTTAGGTTATACACATTCTCATATTATTATATATTCGCTCTCGTTATACTTTCATGAATACACATAACCGTGCATTGGTACACCAGTGTGTCCTTTATGATATAATACGATCCTTTCAAAACATCTTATTGGGTGGATTTTCTTTGGTGTATCTCGCATCTACGCTTTCATATGACTACAATATATTTATGATATGAAATTAAGTCTCTCTAATTTAAAACAATTGAATGGAATCTATCCTATAATTACATATGTCCAATAATAATAATAATATATTTATAACGCGCACGTATCCACCATAATAAGTGCTCAAGGCTCCGTACAACTTAATATATTTGCGTTATACGAGTCGGTAACTCAAACCGTAACCACCAGCCTGACAGGCTATTGTTTATGGCTAATGGAATTACATGTGTCCAATAACACACTGTAAAGTATAACCACCCCGACTGTAGGGCTATTGTTTATGATACCAAGTCTGTCACAGTTCACTTGCCTATATCAGAACAACATTCAGGGTATGATTACACATTTTTATATCATGTGACATTTGGGGGGGGGGGGGGGGGGGTTCATTGGTGTGGTTATTTAATTGGTATGGGGGGTGTGCGTTAGGGGAGGCGAGGGTGGAGGCGGTGAGGTGAGTCTTACCGAAAGAGCATGTCTTTCATTTGACCGCAGAGGAATGTGACATAATTGTGGAAATAAACTCATGTTTGAAGCCTTTTTGTTTTATCAAATTTATATAATTGGAATATATATAATATAAACTCCCACGATATGCTTCTCATCAGATTATTTTAGCTGAATGAAAACGGCTGATTTAATTGAAAGTAAAATGTGGACAGTGCAAGTTTTTAATGTTATAAACACAATCCCCTTTTATGATACGAAGTCTAATTTGCATAATGGTATATCAGATATAGGCATGTGTACCATACCCTCATGACGTCATATGTATAATTTACATAATCGTTCAGTCAAGAGATATGGACATTCTGAATATAAATAGATGGTATGTGGGTATGCGCGCATCCAGGTCACGAAGATCTTTGCATCTGCGTGACCTGGGTGCAGGCACTAGGTACCTATGCGCGCAGATGATGAATTGTCCAGTGTTAGTTGTGTTCCCATGGGAGTGAATGCAATAGGGCCAGTCAATTCAACAAATAGGAAAGGGCATACACTGTAATGGTTCTCCTGATACCATACCGACTGTGTTATTACTTAGTGTTCCGTTAGAACATCTGCTTTGCAGCCGGGAAGTAGGTTCATGACCGAATCATTGCCAACACTTACTGCTGTTTAAAGTGCCCAGTCATGGTCTGGATATAACCCCCCCCCCCTCTTCGATGTAGGTTGGGTTGCCTGTCGGGAAGGGCATAAACAATCCACCAAAGCTAATGATCACACCAGATCATCGAACGTCTATCCCTGTGAATTATGGGTAAAACTGACGTAAAATGATAAAAGTGTCCTCTAAATGATTATATAGGCTGTATTGCGCATGACTGTAGATTGCATCGTTGCAAATAGTCATGAAATGACATCCAACACGATTGCATGACGTATCCAGTATTTGCATATGAATATAATAGGACTCGCCATTGTTCTTTTTTGTTTTGATTTTTCGTTTTGAGAGTAAACTTTGAGCGGAGAGAGGAGATAAGAAAAGAAAGATATCGATAATTTACATATATTTTTGTTTTGCACATTTGGATATGTCTTAGAAAAGATTATTTTAATTTCACGAAGAGTAATATAATATAATGAAGACACTAAACTACCAGGATCGCAATGAAGGGTCAGTTTAATAAACAAAGTACACAAATAATTTATAATATATGTAACTCGTTGTCTTTTGTTTACTTTGTTGGCATTTCCGTTGTTGCCTTTTAATAAGTGCATAGTACACCCCATCCATGCAGTTTTCAAGATCTTATTTGAGTAAAAGTTCAGTCGTCTTAAATTTGGTTCTATAATTTTAGTAGCATATGGGATTTAAAGACCGACTTTTGTCGCAAGGGATTTAATTGCTACTCTAACGAATTTTAAGTTAGTATTAATCTTGCTTAAATGCGTTGAAAGTGACTTTGTTATGCTAAAACAATTGTAATTATTTATTCCAATAACGAATCTGTAAGTCTAATATAAAATTGCCGAAACCAGATTATGTAGGCTCATTATGTCGCTATGTCATAAACTTGTCAAAAATAGAGGACGCCCTGTCAAAAAGATAAATACCCCACTCCGCCTAGCCTGAATAATTTTGAGGCCAATATATTGAAGCTCACAGGACGTCAAATCTACATTTGCGTAACCAAGTTGGGGGATGGGGGTTTGGGTACATCAGTTAAAAATATCAAAGCTTCTAAATCAAATGAACAATTATAAAATAACGATAACACTGAAATTGCATATAGCGAATGACTTAAGCCAACAAAGTAACTCATTGAAAACGAACGCACTTTTCTGCATTCATCATATAGGTTCGGTTATGTGTGTCATATCATTGGGATAAAACGAGGTGATACTATTACCTCAAACCCGCACATTTGCATCTCTCTGCCCAGCGCTATTTCAACTGTGAATTCAAGAAGCAAGTGGGAGGTGATGGTATCTCCCACTGTCAGTTGTATATACACTGTCCATTACTCTCGGTTGATAATGTGGTATACTGTATCGTATTGGCATTTTACCACCCCACCCCTCCCCTCCCCTCCCACAATTTGCCAGATAATTGAAAGAAACACGACAAATAAAATTCAAGTTTTTTAAGCAAAGAAAAATATGGAAAAACTGGGTTATCATACTCTTGCTACCTTACCCCTCGTAATCCTACCCACATTATCAAGGAGTTCAAATGATTCACAATATCGAAACTTTATAAGTCTGAGCATGGTATGTTCCGAACTTCAGATATCGGCTCCCTAATTAAAACAATAATTACCGATATCTCTTGACGTAAATATTGTGTATTTATTGTGGCGCGGATCATTAGCTTTTTTTGATACAATTAATTCAATGCACGTCATCAGCCACTAGGAGCTGCTAATAGAAATAAACAATTTACTAATAAAGCCCATTGAAATGACATCTAACAGACGATTAATTCATCCACATTATAGATCAGAAACAATGCTATGATTACGAATAAAAAAGGCTTTACTTTCTCTTTCTAATTAAGAGAATCTCGTTGAAATTAGTGACATTCAAAGGACGTGTAATTCTCTGATTAATGAAAATGAAATTAAGCATATGTGCATGAGCAGGTATAGTAACCCTGCATGTTGTCCCATTTGTGTTAATGTGTTCTTTCAGCGAAAGAACGCTACTATATAGTGCGAAATGATAACATTCAAAAACCGCGGTGCGAAGTTTAAACTGAGAGGGCGTGATCAATGGCGCCCTATAGGCGCCATCGCTGAAGCCCCCCTGGTTGGTCCAGAGGGCGAATCTGCCGGAAACCCTCAAGAGGTCCACCGAAGGGCGCATGTCGCTGTGGGTCCGAGCGAAGCCAATTTTGAGCATCTTATATTTAAATTGGGCTACAATTAAACATATCTATACGTTTCTAGTAAAACTGAAAACTGAACAAAACTACACCGCCTGAGCGAAGATACACGGTGCGAGTTCCAGAGGCCCACATAAGGGACCCTTTGGGGCGGGGATTCCCGAGGAAGTTACCGGAAGCCCTGTAATTTTTGGCATACCCTATATTTTAATTTGGCTAAATTTAACGAGTCTAACTTGTTACTAAATCTAAAAATGGAACGAAATTTACCGCTTGCGCGAAGCTGCATGTACGACGTGAGTTTAAGGAGACTGCATCAAGGGCCTCCGATGATGAGTGTGTGGGGGGGGTCCAGTGCGAGGTCCCAGAAGCCCTGCTGTTTTAGGCATCTCTTATGTATAAATTAGAGCATACGGATATAGAAGTCGACATTGCCATATAAAAGTGAACATCTCATTTTAGTTTTCGAAATTTATGAAACATTTCGCTCTCCGTATAGTACAGGGAGTATAAATACCCAGAACTATAATGAGATGTCCACTTTTATATGGGAATGTCACTAGTAGTATGTCAAACTTGCATACCAGCATGACGAGATCAGTTGCATGCATTCGAGCAACAATTTTAAATATTTGAATCCAACAGCAATGTTTGTAAACATCTGTGGACCACCGTTTGTTATTGTTTACTTTCTTGTTCCCCCTTTTCTTTGCCTCACGATTGTACCTCATTTTGAAAATGTGATTGGAAACTTATCTGTCAATGCTTAAATCAAAAGTTTTTTTTTGAATTTATGATTCGTATCGGTCGGTAAGTAAATACCTATAATCAAACTCCTATAGAGCCCATTTAAGAACTACATTGTCCTTCTCTTTCTTGAGCCTTTCATCATATCAGTCTATTTCCTCACCTTATTTTCTTCATGCCCTCCACCATCATGGGCGGAAATCACGGGGGTAGGACATATCTCCCCTCAATATTTTGAGTGTGGACATCATATCTGAATACCTCCAATATTTGCAAAATCATTTTGCTTGAACCCCCTCTAAAAGTTAATATGGCATAGAATTCTAATAAAAATCTGAAATTTCTTTCGCGCTCAGTCACTTAATTTCCCCTCTTCCTCCACATCTAGCCTCTTCAAATATGTACTAAGTTATGTCACACCCATGGGCGTCACCATGGGGGAAAGAGATTAGGAATTATTACCCACCCCCATAATTTGCTATTGAGCAAATCGTGCGGCCTGTGGGGAGAATCAAGCCGTTTGCCGAGTAAAAGGTCGCGTGGTGATTTATTTAGGCTATAGATTGAGATTCGTGCGATACGTATACTGGAGTTTGTTTTTTTCGCGGGGGCAGGGAGTACATGAAATAATACCCGTCCCCATTCCTCCTGCTTAATAAAAAGGTTTAATTTTGACTTATTCGGTTGAATTGTCTTGGCATATTTGTGTAACCCAAAACCAGCCAAAACGACCCCAAACCACCCAAAAACCCAACCAGTGCCGTTTGAGATCGCGAGCAACGTTGCCATGACAATACAATCCTTGAAACCTCAATATGTAAACAAATGTTTGCATATGTTTATATATATATTGAACATTCTTTTACTTTTCCTCGACATATTCATATTGTTTTAGGCATTCTGATCCAAATGGCACAATGAACACGAATATATCTTCAAAACAAATGCTGGAGTTAGGAATTAATATGACCAATACCCCAAGCGGCTTGTGATGCTCATGCAGTTTCTGGACATGCTCATATTGAAGTTCACCATGCTGGTATAAGTGACTGACCTGTTGTAATAAATCTCGACATGCTGGTATGCAAGTATAACATGCTGATATAGAAGTCGACATTCCCATATAAATGTGGACATTTCATTTTAATTTTGGGCATTTATGAATCATTTCGCTCTCCGTGTGTATGTGAGAGAAATGTTGGTTATTGCTACTAATACTATGATAAGCAATGCAATTGATTATACAATTGGTGCTAATACATCTACCAATGTACATTGAATAACCATAATATTTAGTTGCGGCAATGCGGTTATGAAGATATTAAGGAGTGGTGATATGTGGCTTAGAAGAAATGAAACATAAATTAAATTACCACACCAGAAAAAAAGCAATGCACTTCATGAACCAGTTCCGTCCTGTTTGGGACGGAGGGGATGGAGGGGGTCTACTATTCACCACTACCAATATCAAAT
>WXZC020001013.1:0-10175 GCA_011317855.2 Paelopatides confundens | reverse complement strand
CATAGTTCACTATTGACAAAAGTGCTCATATTTAAGTTATTTGAACTTATTTCAATCAATGTCAATATATTTATTCCCCGGGGAATATAGCTACGGTAAAAGGGTTAAGGTAGACCCATAAACTAAATATGAAGTTTGTCAATGTACTTTCAAATTTTGACCTGTTGATCACAAATTACATTTTTTTACCACAAAAAACAATAGGGTTATTGTACTCACAAGACTAAGGTGAACCTATATATTCTCCACACTGAACTTTTGCTGGAGTTACAATATTTTTAGATTTGGACTTCATATGACCTCTACAAATATCAATAGGGTTCTTGTACTCCTCACCAAGAAACTTAAATATGAAGCTTGCCCATGTTGTACTTTGAGATAGTGTTTACCACAAATGACCTTTGACATCCACAAAACAATATGGTTCTTGTACTTTCTTCACACTAAACTTTTTGAGTTACCGTGTTTACAGACTTTGACCATACCCACATATTAAATATGAAGTTCGCCCAAGTTGTACTTTTTGAGATATCGTGTTTCCAGACTGACCTCTTTAAATGAACTTTGACATGCACAAATATCAATTGGGGTCTTGTACTCACTAAGGTGAACCCACATACTAAATAAACATGAAGTTTGCCAAAGTTTTACCTTTTTGAGATGTCTTGTTTACAGATTTTGACCGCCACAAAAAAACTAGGGTTTTTGTACTCACGGAAGTTTCTCCACACTTAACTTTTTGAGTTCCCATATTTACAGACTTTGACCTCCACAAATATCAATAGGGTTGTTGTAATCACTAAGATGAACCCACATACTAAATATGAAGTTCGCCAAAGTTATACTTTTTTAAGATATCGTGTTTACAAATTTTAACCTTTGGTGATCTGTTGACCTCCACAAAAAAATAGGGTTCTTGTACTCACCAAGGTCAATCTACTAGGTATGAAGTTTGGCCATAAGTGAGATATCGCGTTTACAAGCCAAGTGCCACACACACAAACATCGCATAGATTCCTTGAGCCATCGGCAAGGAATAAAAAATGCTCCACTTTCACTCATTGGGACACCTTAATCCCCTTTGCAATGTTGAAATAAACCGTATTCACGGCACAACATGTATACAGGGGGAGCGGGGTTTGGCTGAACGTCCCAAAATCATTGAAAGTGTCCCAACTATTTTGCTCTGAACTCCAGGACTAGTGCTAGCAGCTTCCTGCTCTAAACATTAGTCACTAGTGGAAAAATGAATGTATTTATAGAATGACCATCCCAACCAGATAGTCTGAACAGATTTATATTAGCTCATAAAATCCACCAGCTGTACGCATTATGGAAATCATTTTACACAAATGAAAAAGCAAAATTCAACTTTGCATGTACAGTGTTATATTTTTGGCAGATTCCTCTAGTCTTAGGAACTTTAAATACAAATTATCACAAGTGATATGAAAGACAACAAAAAAAATTGAAAAAAAATTAATATAAAATAACATATCCAATGAAATATTTACATGAGGAATTTCAAACAGAAGTATTTCTTGTTCTCGTGAAAACTTCAACATATGAGGCAACTGAAAAATGGTTGCAATCAATACCAGCTACTCTTAAGGCAGCAATATCAGAATTAATGACATACCACATGAAAAAGTAGAAATATAAAATGTTTACGATGCATGATTAGAGATATCATATAGCTGTGACCGTTACTTACAAAACCAGATATTGACTGCCATGAAATGTAATTACTATAGTATTATTCTTGAATCCAGAGATATCATTTATGAGCTAAAAATGTAACATTAGGCTGTCACAGACATGTTCATGGCATATCTACTCTGGCCAAAATATGTAGGTACTATCAAACCTTGTTCTGGAGTTATTGTGGTATTAAACCGCATGATACAAATCATTGCACAATCATGGAAAATGCTATTGCAGACAAGTTTTAAAAATTTAGCATTACGCCCTGCCCATTCATTAATATTTGTGAGACATACACCTAAAAGGGACAAAAATAGATAAAACAGCTTAGCTAAAATGTGAAGAATTAACAAGTAACTTATTCCAAGAGGATTGAGCAGGGTCCAAGTGAAGAGATATTGCTGTTAGGTCCAATTCGATGGCAATACTATCATCTTCAATTATACTCCCTATCAACAGGAATATGTCGTGGAAAATTGTAATAGTTTTGTTTTCCTCCTAAAAATTTACCCAAATCTCTACATATATGGTAGTGGCTATGTTCCATTAAAAGGTCATGGAATTGGGGGAATTCAATATCAAGGCACTATTGCAAGTCGTAATAAAAAAAAATCTCAGAATGCAAGGTAGTAAAAGCTAGTTATTTTTCTAACATGGTCCAAATTTAAAAAGCCAAATCAACAATATTACTTCCAACGTCACCTAGAAAGACACTGTGAAGGCCAGTATATTCCTTTGTAGGGCCAACTTCACTTGCAGGTTCATATTTTTGGTTATTGACCAATTCACACATTATGCCAAGTTATACATTTCATAACAAATAAACAAACTTTCATGTAGTACATTATTATAGTTTACCTTGTTAGGAATATTAAATAAAAGGATGTATGTCACAATTCCATGCACAATTAGCCTGAGAAATAGTAACATTAAAATAAAAAGCAGCCTTTCTCTAAATTCAGGACAATTTCAACCAATGTAAAATAATCTTCAATGTGCAGACTTAAGTGATTTCATTACAACATGTAGGAAAAACAAACAAAATATTAACATTAGGAAAATGGAACAGCTAGTGAAGAATATTATCTCTTGCTGGAGTATACATAATTCAAATGTGCAAATTGTCAATATTAAACCAGAGAGTGAACATGCTTAGCAATTGAGATAATTTGCATGTTGATGTGCCATATTGAGCACAGGTGCCTCCACCCTACACTATTCGTAATTTCCCCCAAAAGTTATCAAGTTTTTCACAAAAAGTGAAAAAATGTAGAAAATAAATGTACTTCAACAAGAGATCCAACTGATAGCACCATTTTGCACCTAAGCCATTTCATGAATACAAATTTCTTAAGACCACACCCTCTCCTTATTTCAAAATTTTCTCCAAAATTTAGCAAATTTTTACTAAAAAATTAAAAGTTCTAGAACATAGATGTACTTCAAAAGATGCAAATAATATCACCATTTTGCATCAAAGTCCACTAACATGAACACAAATTTAAAAATTCCTGTAGACAACACTGCAAGAAGGGAAGTTTAGAAAGAAATTACCACCATTGGTGCCACATTAAGTGCAAGAGGCATATTGTTTTTACAGAGATGGATTTCAACTAAATGTTTATTTACATCAAATGTGTACTGTGTACAATACTGCAACTATAACATCAAATGATCATTTGGGTTTATCACCATAGCAACTATATAGTCAAATGATCCTTAGGGTTTATCACCATAGCAACTATATAGTCAAATGATCCTTAGGGTTTATCACCATAGCAACTATATAGTCGAATGATCCTTAGGGTTTATCACCATAGCAAATATATAGTCAAATGATAATGGTAATGTTCAAGTTTTCTCAAAATACTGTCAAACATCATCATCTCTGTATCTTCAAACTGTTTTAATTGAATGGCACAATCATTAAGAGTGGCTATGAAAGTGACATAAGCAGGTGATCTAGTGATCCTTTGGGGATATACCACAGGAACTAACTATCTGTCATCATTATAGTCTACTACATTGACTTGGAGTCTGTTCACACATGTTAGCCATCATTACAATCTACTACATTGACTTGGAGTCTGTTCACACATGTTAGCTATCATTACAATCTACTACATTGACTTGGAGTCTGTTCACACATGTTAGCTGACACTGTACAACAAAACACTGGTGTTGTCTTGAAGTCTTCCTTTGGCATCTTCAATGAATTTTTAACTGTAAGTATGAGATTTGTCCTTATTGAGTTATCTTGAGATTAGTGGTTTTCAGAATTTGTGAACAGTTTGTGGGGGGTCATGATTTGTATGGGTGGGGAGGGGGGGGGGGGGGCAGTCCAGAGATTTGTTTACATTAACCAGAAATACATTGTGGTTTAGAAGATGTAATATGCATGCACATGCAAAGTATGAGATCTGTTAATGTTTCCCTTCTGGACATGTTCACAAACCAGGGGTCTTGCACACTCACCACACATGCCATCATAACTGTAGTAGATTAACAGTGCCATTATGAAAGAGCTCCACTTAAGATTAAGAGAGAATAAAGAGAACGAAACTAAGCAGCCGTTTTGGTCAAGCGTGATCCTTTTTTCTGTCGACTCAAAACCTAACATTGGCGACGAGGACTACTATCGACAACATAGACGAGTTAGATGAAGGTAGAGAAGATTTCGAGAACTACTTGGAGTGATTTGAGTACTGGCTAGCCGCAAATAGTGTCACAGAAAGAAAAGAAAACCAGTGTTTCTATCTGGGATTGGCGCAAAGACTTACGCAAAACTGAAAACCCTGTTGTTACCATTGCAGCTGAGTGACTGTACGTACACACAACTGAAGGTTAAGTTATGTGCACATTATAAACCACAACCAGTATTTATTGCGGAACGAATCGTTTTCACAAAAGGCAACAGAAGCCAAACGAAAGTATTACTGAGGACTTATTACGTTGTGATCTTAAAGGAGCTTTCCAAGAACTGACTACTGAGCATTCTTAGACGAAGCTTTGAGGGACCAATATGTCTGTAGTATTAGGGACGAAAACATACAGAGGAAGTTGCTAACTAAATCCACCTTGACAATCAAAGAAGCATGTGATACAGCTATTGCTGTGGATTTAGTGCAAGTAAATGCTTAGGAACTTGCAGAGATACCAGTCAATAGGGTCTATCAAGGACATTTTATCAACGAAGACAAATCGCTATGGAACAGGGAGGTCTAGTATCACCAGGGAGAAACTACACAAATCACAGTGCGTATCGAGGAAGGTTGTCAAGGTATATTAATGAGGGAACCAGTGCAAATACAGGAGGTAGTGACACACAGTAAAGCCCAGGAGAGCTTTTCAGCATATTCTCTACAACTGGTGGTAGTGATACACACAGGGAGAGATTAATGTTGAGGGAACAGTGCTACCAATTGATTGTGGATACAGGGTCAGCATTTTTGATTATCTCAGAGGAGACCTATCATGCTCAACTCTCTCAGGTTCCATTAGAGACTTGTGGCATACCATTGAGAACATATACTGGTGAACAGATTCAGACAGCGGTTAGTGATGATTAAGTATAGTGATATTGTTTGTAAGTTACCATTAATTGTGGTTAAAGGAAATAACCCAACCCTTCTTGGCAGGAATTGGTTAAGTAAAGTAAGGTTGAACTGGGCTGAAATATTTGCAATTTCAAGGATTAAGTCAGAGGAAGACTTAGGCCTAGGGTTAACACCAATTTTGACAAGGTTTAAGTCGGTATTTGATACAACAGTCCCAGGAGAGATAATGGGATACACAGCCGACATCCTATTAAAGGATGAAGCTCGTCCAGTTTTCTGTAAGGCCAGACCAGTCCCCTACTCACTTAAAGAGGCAGTTGAAAAACAACTGAACAAACTAGAAGGTGATGGTAATTAGTCGCGTGGAATATAGCGATTGGGCATCCCCAGTGATAGTGGTGCCAAAATCAGATGGCACAATCCGTCTGTGTGGGGATTTTAAAGTCTCAGTGAATAAGTGCATTAAGGCAAAAGTGTATCCACTCCCAAATATTGAAGATCTCTTTGCTACCCTTGCAGGAGGGAAATTTTTCAGTAAGATTGATCTTTCTCAGGCTTACCTGCAGTTAAAACTCAATGAAGAATCCAAGGAATACCTAACGATAAATACCCACAAGGGATTGTACAGGTATCATAGACTACCCTTTGGCATTTCGGCAGCACCGTCCATATTTCAGGCGGTTATGGATCGCGTTTTGCAAGGTTGTGAGAATGTAGTATGTTACTTAGATGACATTTTGATTACAGGCCAGACACAGGGAGAGCATTTGTCCACACTCACTAAAGTTTTGTACAGGCTGGAAAAACATGGCATAAAGGCCAAAAGGGGGAAATGTGAGTTTCTCAAAGAAAATGTGGAGTACCTGGGTCATAAGATTGATAGTCAGGGGTTGCATCCCACAGAGTGGAAAGTCAAAGCAATTCTGGAAGCACCTGAGCCACAAAATGTTGGGGAACTCGGGGCTTTTCTAGGTTTTATTAATTATTATGGTAGATTTTTAGAAAACTTGTCAACGACCCTACAACCACTGAATGAGTTGCTTAAGAAGGAGCAGCAATGGGTCTGGACATCTGCATGCAAAAATGCATTTGATATGTGTAAGAGACAGCTGGCCAGGGATAAGGTTTTAGCTCACTATGATCCAAAGAAGCCGCTTCGCCTTGCATGCGATGCTTCACCCTATGGAGTGGGGGCAGTTATCTCCCACATATTCCCTAATGGTGAGGAACGTCCAATAGCGTTCGCTTCACGAACATTGTCGGCTAGTGAGAAAAACTACCCACAAATAGAAAAAGAGGCACTTGGAATAGTGTATGGCGTAACAAAGTTCCACAAGTATCTATACGGGCGGGAATTTACGCTGATCACCGATCACAAACCGTTAGTTACAATTCTGGGACCAAAACAGGGTATCCCAACCCTGGCAGCTCTGCGTATGCAGAGATGGGCTCTCATATTGTATGCATACAATTATTCAATTGAGTATAGGAAGTCAAGTGACCATGCTAATGCAGATGGTTTGTCTCGTTTGCCTTTGAATGATTCAAAGATAGCTACTGAGACGGGAGTATTTTACTTTTCAAATACTGAAAACCTACCAGTTAAAGCAGCAGAAATATCTGAATCTACACGTAAGGATACAGTGTTATCCAAGGTGTATAAATTTATTATGCATGGTTGGCCTAATTACATATCAGATAGGGATTTGCAACCTTATTTTGTAAGACAGAATGAACTCTCAGTAGATGATGGATGCATTATGTGGGGGATGAGAGTAGTCATTCCACCTTCTCTTCGTGAAAGAATGGTAAATGAACTACACCAGGAACACCCTGGTATGTGCAGGATGAAATCACTGGCACGCAGTCTATTATGGTGGCCAAAGTTGGATCAACAACTTGAGCAAAAAGCCAAGAGTTGTAGTACTTGTTTGTCAGTTTGAAACTTGCCTGTTACTGCACCATTGCATCCATGGCCATGGGCTACGAGAGTTTTTCAAAGAATACATATTGACTATGCCGAAAAGGATAGTCAACACTTTTTGGTAGTAATAGACAACTACTCAAAGTGGATCGAAGTATTCCACATGAATACTACAACCTCATATAAAACAATTGAGGTATTAAGATCGCTGTTTGCTTCATATGGTATTCCAGAAGAACTTGTCTCGGACAACGGTCCGCAGTTCGCTTAAGTTCGATGGAATTTCAAGAGTTTATGGAGCGAAATGGGGTTAAACACACGAGAGTGGCCCCATACCACCCAGCATCAAATGGGGCAGCAGAGAGGGCTGTCCAAGTTCTCAAACGGGCTCTTGAGAAACAGAATCACGTTGGGAAAAGAGGACAGTCTATTCAACATAGACTGGCAAATTTCTTATTCTCATATAGGAATACCCCTCATACTGTTACTGGTAAGACGCCAACTGAGTTGTTTCTAAAACGTCAGGTGAGAACGAGGCTCACCCTGATAAAACCTAATTTGGGAGAGTCAGTGGAGGCTAAACAGGCAAAACAGAAACAAACCCATGACAAGGGGAGGCACAGAGTTCGGGAATTTCACTCAGGTGATTTTGTACGGGTTAGGAGCCACAGGAACAGACAGGAGAAGTGGGTGTTAGGGATAATTATTAAGAGATTGGGTCCCCTTACATACTTGGTTAAGGTGGGAACTCAGAGGAGGTATACTCATGTGGACCATTTGTTGGGTTCTGGGGAGAATGAAATTGTTGCATCTAAGGAGGTTGAGGTGAATATTCCAGAGGTTGAAACATAAAACATGTATGTTGTTTAGGACATTATTGTTTAACTGTTATTGTTATACACTGTTAGTATAGTTAACTAATTTTGATATTATTAAATGTAATACGTAATGTCTTTAATATTAAGGGGAAGGAGTGTAGTAGACTAGCAGCGCCATTATGAAAGAGCGCCACCCCTAAAGGGATAATAAACAGAACGAAACTAAGCAGCCATTTTGTCAAGCGTGATCCTTCTTTCTGTCGACTCAAAACCTAACATTGGCGACGAGGATGACTACTATCGGCAACATAGACGAGTTTGTTGAAGGTAGAGAAGATTTCGAGAACTACTTGGAGCGATTTGAGTACTGGCTAGCCGCAAATAGTGTCACAGATGAAAAGAAAACTAGTGTGTTTCTATCTGTGATTGGCGCACACACATACGCCAAACTGAAAAACCTGTTGTTACCATTGAAGCTGAGTGACTGTACCTACATACAACTGAAGGCTAAGTTAGGTGCACATTATAAACCACAACCAGTAGTTATTGCTGAGAGATTTCGTTTCCACAAAAGGCAACAGAAGCCAAACGAAAGCATTACTGATTACGTTGTGATCTTAAAGGAGCTTTCCAAGAACTGTGATTACCGAGCATTCTTAGACGAAGCTTTGAGGGACCAATTTGTCTGTGGTATTAGGGACGAAAACGTACAGAGGAAGTTGCTAACTAAATCCACCTTGACATTCAAAGAAGCATGTGATACGGCTATTGCTATGGATTTAGCGCACGTAAATGCTCTTGAACTGGGAGAGAAATCAGTCAATAGGGTCGATCAAGGACATTTTTCCCCGCCAGCGAAGACAAATCGTTATGAAACAGGGAGGCCTAACAACAGGGAGAAACTACACAAATATGGTAAGCCTAACACTCGAGAGTGTTATCGTTGTGGAAGCAAGCATGATCCCTCAGGTTGCATATTCAAAGACAAGGAATGTTACCTTTGTCATAAGGTAGGGCATATCGCTAAAGTGTGTAGACCGAGTGGCCCGGTATTCCATACATACTAGTGGCCCTGTATTTTTTCTCTTGTTACTCCCTATATTGGGCAGAGTACTGACTGGACACATATGTCTTTATTTTCAGTGTGATACAGGCCCTTTGGCCTGAGGCTAACATAGAGTAGCTACACACTTAACTTAGCCCAAGGTCAGGACAGGTACAAAAAAAACAATTCATCATTTTGTTGAAAATTGCTTGTATTTGTAACAATTTATGGCACAATGTCACATGATCTGTTCTTTCGCACTATAATGTACATTATTTACGTATGGTGTTGCAAGGGAAAAAATAATGAACACATGAAAATAAGGATTAGGATTGAACACGATTCACCGACAACAATATGCCTAGCCTTGGTAGACCTGCATCATGCATACAATTATTTCGTGGAACTGTTACCAGTATGATTTCAGCGCCTAGCTGCAGTGCAGGTGCCTAAGTTGTAATAGCTGTTGTTCCAGCTAAGTTCCACTAACTACTCACTAGTGCCATACCTTGACTGAGTATTCTGTTCGATTTGTTGGCCAAAATACAGGAAGCTATGCTTCGTGTTCATGCTACAGCTGCAAAAGGCTTACTTCGATTACTTCGATTTGATGGATTATGACATGATGCAAAGCGTCAGTATTTGTAAGTTAGTTATTAGTTACATGACTCCGTCCCCTGAGTCCGTCCTGGCTTTACTACTGCTACGTACTGACTGTGAGGTATTTAGGGTGGTCAAATGCAGTTGACCATGGTCAATAAATTTGCATACCATCGTTTGCATAGTACTTTTAGTGCTATAAAATAGTGGTTACTAATTATAATTACGAATGCTTAGTTAGATGAAAAATAATCTGTTTTGTGCCTTTTTAATGTAAAGTTGGGCTATAATTGCTAAGCAATTTATCTTTGTTAAAGGTTAGTAACAATATAGGGCTACATTAATATCACATTTACACAGGATTCGCTCCGTATTAGGCCGACCCATGAGTTTTGCTCTTCGTAGTGACGTTGGCTAGTATAGAACTATAGGCCTAGCGTATTAAAGTCGTTCTGTCCGTCCTGTATGTGAAGTGGTCGGGGAGTTGGTCCCCATCCCTTTTTAGTATTGTTTTTCTTCATGTAAAT
>WXZC020001012.1:0-10178 GCA_011317855.2 Paelopatides confundens | reverse complement strand
AAATAAATTTAACCTAATCGTACATTTCTTAAAAACAAAACAAAAAAAGATTTGCAAAATTACACCAAATTATCCCCACTGAAAAGTCGACAAATTTAATCACCTTTTAAGCCTATAAAAAGTTAATTGCAACAGTGGTCGATTTAGTGGGGGCGAAGTGGTTTGGGGAGGGGAGAGAACATAATGGGGCGAAACGAGATGTGTTGCTGCATAAAATAAATCATACAACATCACACTATAGAAAGTGTGATGTATGATTTATTTATTCCACTTAATTCCACATTCGGGAGACGTTGCTTAGTATATCACACATATATATCTCGCCATAGTAAACTATTTCACTCATTTTTTGGCAGAATTTGCTTAACGATGTCAATGATTTGTTCAGACAAAGACATACTTTCTGAAGTTGTTATTTCAGTCTCCGGAACGTTTTTTATCCATAAGTCATCTAAAGTAGTACATTGCGAAGACGTCTCCCTAAATGTTTCTAAATATGAATATTGTAAACTTTACATTTCAACGATTCTTAACACAATACCTTCGCAGAAAAAAAAAACGTTTTCTTGTTAAAAGGTGGAAATTGTTAAAGTAAAATAAGAAGTGGAGCATTTTCTATACTCTAAAGATTTCTCTAAACATTTGTTACCTATTCAATGTTAGTGTTAATTTCTTTGTTCAAATATTGCACCAAGTACTAACGGAAAGAAGAAAACTGGAACATTAAATTTATCTAGGCTCGTATATATTCAGTACCAGAAATGGAAAGTTTTGTATTCAGAAACCGCTATAGTCTCTAGGTCTACATAGTATACACTCTAAAAACACCTGGGTCAAATTGATGACCCAAATGCCGAGTCACATGTTATTTGACCCAAATTGGGTTGGACTACTACACAAGGACCCCGGAAGGACCCAAATTTGGGTCCTGCAACCAACCCAAAACAAATGTCAACTAATGTTTGTACATGATTGGTCAGTACACCACGTGATGCTAGCCCAGTGCCGCCCACAAAAGACGAGCGCGTTTCACAAACATTACCGATTCCAAGACACGTAAACGATCGCTAGCCTAGCGTTCCCTCGATATTAATGGATTCTTTCGTGAAGACTAAATTGGAAGATTGGGGATTAATGGAATGGGCGAATTCTTTTGAAGGTAACATTTATGCCTATTTTTTTCTTCAAAATATTAACTACTGCTAGGCTTAATTTTGACTCTTACTAGTCCCATTTTAACCTGGCCTGACTTAACATTAGGCTCCAACCAAGCCACATTACAAAAGTTACGATAGGCTAGTGTACTACTGTAGTAGCTACAGTATTACACATGTACAGTGCCTTAGCCGTACACAGTACAGTAGGCCCAGGCTATAGCCTAGACCTAGGCTAGCCAGTATTCTCAGTAGGGGAGAGAGTGCTTACTTGGGTCAAATATCAGATTGAATTGATCGTATTCCACTAGGCCTATATGACTACAGTATGTCTATGAGGGTCACTTCAAATTTTGTTTGGTCGTGGGTGTCTGGGAAAGTTGTCATTTCTCATGCACCTGTTTACTAGTGTAGTGCCAGTACTGCTGGTGATGACATTGTTGATACCGTAGAAAGAAAAAAAAACTTGCAAAGGCAATGGGACTCTGTATTTTGCACGTAAATTTGAAACAAATATATGTTCAACCTTCCCATTTACTTTGCATGTACCAACTGCCAATCTTGAAAAAAAATTGTTTAATCACATTAACTAATGATATAAATGAGTTGTCAGCTCAGACTCAATCAGAGGTGACAGCTTAGATGCCCACGATGAAACAACATTTGGAGTACCCCGCAACTCGGAAGTTACTCTTTTTAAAAAATGGCTCCGGCGTCTACGTGGTGGACCTGTAGTATTTGGTCTCTAAATTAGCCCATAGTCTACTACTAGTGTGGAAGTTCAACTGAAATAAAATATGTCCAAATCTATTATCAGAACTCTGCTCCATCATCAGGTTTCTAAACTACCCTAAAAGATCTAATCTTACTAGCGTGTGAGTTAGTTGAACAATAATATAATTGCAATTATCAGAACTTACAGTAGCTCCGTCAGCTCCACCGTTACAGGTAGGTGCATGTGACCGGTATATCGGTGTGTTTGTTTAGTGTACACAGTAAGTAGTATTGTATTTGTTCGCAGTAAGTAGTATTGTAGTTGCATTTGTTGTATGTCACGACGGAGTCAGCTACGCCGTGAACTAAACAGTTGTGGGGTATTCTGCAATCGTGCACAAAATTTAACACCGCCCATATACTCCACATGTGTACACAGTAGTACGAATATATGATAATGGGGACCAACCTTCATATGCATATCGTTGCACAATCGGGGCCCAGACAGAAGCATGCCAGATCTGCAGGGTAATTTTTGCTCCTATTAAATATGCACATTAAAAAAATGTGTTAGTCTCATGTGTAGGAGAGGTGACTACACGCACCCCACTACCGAAGACAATTTTACACCCCCCCCCTCCAACCCTTTGTAGAAGGAATATACAAGTATGGGGACCACCCATCATTTGGGTAAAATCATAATGTAAGTTAGAGGTGCTGGAGTACTTGGTCGTGTATATATAGTATCCTCTCTTGAAAGTGGGTCCCAACATGTCACCCCAAGGGACGTCACTATGGGGGAAGCAGTTTGGAATTACCACCCACCCGCCTTTCCCCCAATGATTTTCTATTTTTTCAACTTGCATATATCTACGCCAAACCTCAGCGTTGTTGCTGCACATATCCTCTCTACACAGGGCTAGGACTAGTTTGAGATTTACGGAATGAACCAAATTTCCTACTGCCGCTTCCCCCGCCGGCCCCCATATGCAGATTTACATTCATACTGTGTTCAAGAGGGTTTGTGAAATTGGTGGTTTTTACCCCCGGGGCTTCTCAAAATGTATGGAGGCACCTAGACTCTTTTATGGGGAATCCCCAACCACCCCTCTTCCCCACGTATTTGAGAAAACTAACCATCATTCAGTCTCATTGGGGATCGTATATTGTGAGTGTACCCCCTTTCATATTGCTTTGATCTGTACACTTGCAGTGGATTCCCTACTGTTTGTTAACAGAAACTTGAGTAAGTTTAAAATTCAGCGGCAGTTGCATTGTGATTCTATCATATTTTTATGATAGATACAGCTGTAAATTAGCACAATATACCTATGGTAAGTTTATGATAGTGGTTTGAATAACAAAATGTACAGCTTTCATCTTTAAAATGGTACAAAAGGACACGCAATTATATGATTTCAGGTAACATTAACATACATGTAATCCGCGTGTTCGTTGATTTCCTTGCATAGGCCTAGTGTACTACTACATACAGTATGTGTTTGTACTAGTGGTAGTACTACTAGTACATTAGTACTATTATACTGCGTAGTCCTAGCTTAACGGTAGGCCATGTAGCCTGTTACTAGTGTTACCTTGGTGTTGTTGACCATCACTACAAATACACCTATAGTGGTGATACGTTATATGCCAAAAAGTATAGGAGATTAAATGTGGAATAAGACTGGTGTAGAAGTTTAGACAATATCTATCCTGAAACTAGTACTAGTCTAAGATGAGAGGTTCTCAGATGGGATTTTGGCGTAGCATATTTTCCAGACATTTTGAAAAAATAACCTAGCCCTAGCAAGCTACATCTGGTGTAAAATAGTCTAATAGTGTACGCAGTAGTGCTGTGATTTTGCGCATGTGAAGGTGTTCATAGATAAAACACCATGTAGCCTACTATCATATGTTTTAGTACATACTGCAATAAGTAAACATCGATGGGCCTACACAAAGTTGTATCACTATGCATACGGTTGTGGGCCTATGTAGGTTTTGGTTGTGTAAAAACTGTATATTAACTAGCATGAGTTGTAAATTACTGTGATGGAAGTAATGTACTCTATTTTACAGTGCATTTTTGGTTCCAATGCTATGAGCATCGGGAACCTGTGCAGTCCTGATGGCGTGCGTGTATGTGTGCATGTTACACATTCTTGTAAACATGATATCTCAAGAACGACACATTGAATACATGCTCATATGGTACACAAATAGCCCATGTACCATAGCTGGGTACTATTGTTTTGATAGTGATACCATGCATATTAATGAGTGGGCAGTCTTAATGTAAAAATGTTGAAATGGCATATTTTTACAGCCAAACATCTGTTTTCTTTCACATGTGGGTTACTGTACTTATGTTCTTAACTAGCATGTACGTGTTCATGATTTAAAAATGCTGAAGACAATTAATAATATGGGGCTTAATGTGATTTGTCAAAAAAAACTCTTGTAAACACGGTATCTAGTGAACCGTAAATTGTATTCATGTCATTTGGTTGTACACAAATAGCCTGTGTACCATAGATGTGCCCTATTTGTTGATAGTGATATCATGCATATTGATGAGTGGGCGTGGCTTAATGTACTATCTTTGAAATGGACATATTTTTACTGTTTTTCTTTCACCTGTGGGTTGCATATGTTGTTAAGTACATTAGCATGTACGTGTTCGTGATGTAAAAATGTTGAAGGCATTAATATACATGGTGGGTGGGGCTTAGATTTGTCAAAAAAAAATGCTTGTAAACACGGTATCTAGTGAACCGTAAATTGTATTCATGTCATTTTAGCTTACAGTCCATGGATCGTAGATGTGCCCTATTGTTTTTGGTAGTGATATTAACCTGTTCATGTTGTAAAAAATACTGATATCATTAATATGCATGATGGGTGTTGCTTAATGTGATTTGTCCAAAAAGAGCTTATAAACACTATTTACTTAATGAAGTGTAAATTGCACGTTGGTACACTATAACCCATGGACCATGGTGCCATATTGTTTTTGGTAGTGATGTAATGCATATTGGTGTTCAGCGTTAAAGCATTGGCCGAGTAGGGTGCGCTGGAATGTCCAGTGTTACTTGAGTTCCCATGCGGCGTAACTGGCAATATAGTGCCAGTGCGGACATAATTAATAAGTGGACAGGGCTTAGTACAGTACATGTTGAAATGGTTGTCCATTTTCTTTCACATGTGGCTTAATTGTGTTGTTAACTAGTGTGTTCGTGCTCATGTTCATGTTATAAACTTGGTAAATGCCATCTAATGAACTGTAAATTGCACTTGTGTCTTACGGAAGCATACAGATATTTGTTTGTAGTACAGTACACTGATAACACTTTTCAGTTTGTTGATATTGTTGGTTATATTGGCTATATGATGCATATTTATTGATTACGCAAAGTTTAATCTATATTTTCAAAAAGCATCGGAACCACACTGGCACAGAATAGTAAGTTGGGGGTGAGGGGCAGATTCCACTTCAGATGGTACAGTAATATTTCCTCCATTCCTTTGTACGGTACTCTATCAAAAGCTAGTTACGAAATATACATTGGTTTTTTTACGAGACGAGATTTAAAAATGTTCTATAAAAATTGGCAAGGAATCGCTTGCCTTTCTGGTTTTGTGTAGAAATGTTACAGTAGTGTCATTGACGGCAAATTTGGTGCCCGGTGGGTGGGTGGGTGACTGATAGTGCCTGTCCGGTAACTATGTTACTGTATACATTTACTACCAGGTGTAGACACCACATCAATCTCAATATATAATTGTGCATGTTGACTTTTGATACTGCCTCTCAACCACCAGGTACCCATTCTTTTTTATATTTCAGAGAATTTCATTGATGAAGAAAGCTTCCTGCTCTTAGATGGGGAAACGTTAAAGGAACTGATTGCTCCACTAGGACCAAGGGTGAAAGCTGTCAGAAAAATAAAAGAGTTGCAGCAGGCAAAAGAGAAAGAACAATCAGTGGTGGTATGTTTATATTAATTTAACAATACCCGGTGACCTACAAACCAGCAACGTGGGCTTTGTTTGCTTTAAATGCGGACAATTTATCTTCGGTGATGGAAGTGCTTTGTTTGATATGGCATTTTAAAAACATTCATGCTCTTGTTTATGGTCGGTACTTCTCAGACACTGTAACATGTTTACAAAATGGCTGTTTGAGAATATTTAATAATCATGTAACAACATTTAAATCCCACTTAATATAAAAACATAGCGAACTAACTGTAGATGAAGCTCCTCATGATGCCAACGTGAATGATGGTGAACATGATATGTCAGATAATGATAATTCCATGGCTGATGAAGATGAACAACATATCCAAAATGTGGAAAATTGGGATGACTTTGATAAAGCAGAAATAGAGCAAAGAATAGCTATGTTTCTTGCAAAATTATTAGCATCCAGTAGTGTTGTACAATCGACAATAAACACCGTTGTTGACCATACGTCGGAATTAGTGGAAGATATTGTCAACTTTTTGAACCATAGAACATGTAAATTTGCTGATGAAAACATGATTCAACCAGATGATAACTCATTCCGTTCTTTGATGGAGGATTTTGAAAAATGTGAAAACACCTTTGGCAGATTTAAAGGAGAGTACATGAGAAGGAAGTATTTCATAGAAAGTGGCACTTTTCTTGCACCAAAAGAGATTCCTATTGCATTAGCATTTTATCAAAGGAATAACAGGGAAACTGGCAATGTTTGTCAAATTTTGAAGAATGTTTCCTTCCAGTATGTGCCTATTAAGCCTCTCATGAAACTCATTTTGGAGGGAAAAGGTATCATAGATAGCATTAACATGCATGAGCCTAGTCATGATGGATTAATGAGAGATTTCCATGATGGGGAGTACAGCAAACAAAATGAATTCTGCAGGTCTAAGAAAAACATTCAGTTGCTATTATATATTGATGATTTTGAGGTTACAAACCCACTTAGTCCAAAAGCGGGTACTCACAAATTGGGGGCAGTTTACTGCACCATAACCAACCTACATCCAAAGTTCAGGTCATCATTAAATAACTGTTATTTAATGATGCTATTCAATGCAGGAGATGCTAAATTATATGGATATGAACCAATATTTGAGCCACTTGTTGAAGACTTTAATTCGCTTATACGTGATGGAATACAAATTGATACCCCCACATTCCAAGGAATTGTAAGAGTTGGGATAGCACAGGTTACAGGTGATAACCTTGGAATTCACGCTCTGTTTGGCTTTGCCCAAGGATTTACTGCAAATTACCCTTGCAGAATTTGCAAACTACACCGTACAGAAGCCCAAATTGCAGTATCTGAGAATACTGGGTTGTTTCGTACTAAGGAGAACTACCAAATGGATGTAGATGCTGCACACCTGCCAAATACAGGTGTTAGGGGTGACTGTCCTCTGAACAGGGTTCAGCACTTTCATGTCACTGACAATGTGGCTCCCGATATTATGCATGATCTTTTAGAAGGTGTGTGTCCACTGGAGCTCAAACTGGTCATAAAAGCCCTGATTGATAAAGGATACTTTGACATTAACTTGTTGAATAGTCGACTTGTGAGTTTCAATTATGGTGTAAGTGACCACAGTAACAAACCATGTATATTCTCAATTGGTAGTCTAACTCATCCAGATGGTGCCCCAGGGCAAAATGCAGCACAAATGTGGTGCTTGATGCGGCACATTACCCTTATGATGGGTGATTTGGTGCCAGAGGATGATGAACATTGGGAACTTTTACTTTTGTTGTTACAGTGCATGGACATCATATTTTCGCCAGTTATAAGTAAGGGAGACACAATGTACCTTAAACAACTCATTGAAGATCATCACCACCATTTTCTTGTACTGTTTGGTAATGTCAGACAATTAAAACCAAAACATCATCATATGACCCACTATCCACGTGCCATCAGAAAAGTAGGCCCACTCATAAGATTTTGGACTATGCGTTTTGAAGCCAAACACAATTTTTCAAGGAGACTTTCGCACATTATTTGTAATTTTCAAAATGTTGCAAAGACATTGGCCTACAGAAATCAAATGTTTCTTTGCTTTAATATATTATCACAAAAGACATTAGTGGAGAAGGAAATTGAAGTTGGTCCAGGATCATCAGCTATCCTTGCCTCTGTTGCAGATTCGGATGTTATCACCAGAATGCTGAAAGTAGGATTATATGATGAAATATACATTGCAAATTGGTGTAAAGTGTTTGGACACATCTATAAGAAATGGCAGATGGTTGTTGTAGCAAAAGACATCGACTTAGATCCAGTCTTTGGGAAAATTGTCAATGTCATTGTAATAGAACCTGGTATCAGGCTGGTATATGAAGAATGGCTGACAACTGGCTTTTCCAGGCACTTACATGCATACATTGTTGAACCACAAGTGCCCCGCAAAGTAAAAATTGCCCGCGTTGATGATTTGCTGGATTATTATCCTCTTCAGGTGAACCAATGTGGACAGCAAGATGATCCAGTCTTCTGCATTGCGACAAGATACAAGTTTTAACAATGCTGTCATACAGTATGTGCCAGTCCTGCATGTGACTCAAATCATGTAAATTATAAATATAATGTATCTCAATATGTTTTTGGTTAATAATACTACTGTATTGTATTGTTTAGAATGATGATAGGTTACAGACATCCACTACAGACAAACCACATACTCCTACGTCTAAAGTGAATGATGCTCCTCGATGTTTAAGTCCGTTATCAACCCCAACATCATTGTGTAGCAGTACTCCAAAAAGACAAAAGTTACATTTTGTAAGTATTTCTAGTTATACAATTATTTTCACGGCAAGGCTTATCATGTTTCCAGGGGTACCGTGCAGTCAGTGTTCATATTACTATTGAATGTCATCTATTGAAATATTACGTTTGATATCAGTACTGTATGTTATAATCTGCAATAATATGCCACAACCAAGTATGTGTTAAGTTTTTGACATATATATATATATATTTCTGGTATGATATAATATAATGAATATGAGGTCAATGACACTCATCATGATTTTTTCTTTTCATAAAGGACATTCGTCAAATCCTGACCAATCACCTAGAAGGAGATGTCATTACAAGAGAAATGGACGAGGGACTGCTAAGTCACACATCACGGATTAAAGCTGTGAGGATTTTTGTCTCTCATTTGATTGAACAGTTTGGAGATAGGTATGTAGAAAAGCTTGGTTTACTCTTAGACACTTCTAATAGCACTAGGCATATATTGACATGGCGCTATATTGGGTTAGTGTTACAAGTTATGATAGAGTAACCTGAGGGTGCTGAAAGAGAGGGTTCAACATTTTATAATTTGTATCAGGAAGTAAATAACTATAATAAATCTCCTTCCTAATGGTAATTTAATTCCTTGTAAGCTAGTACTATTCATTAACCACAACATTTGATCTCATTGTTGACATTCACATCCCACTGAGTAATATGAATTAAGAAGTTATATTTACTAGGCACTAGTTACTATATTGAGGAGGTGGGGTGAGTGAGTAACATGGAGTGGTAGGAGGGAGAAAAACTATATTTCTGTATGTTTGTGGGGATTACTCCCTTTTTGAGGGGGACGAACAGCTTGTACAGTAAATATTGCTCTGTCTGCTCTATGGGATACACCGGTTGATCACCCCCCTGCTACCCCACCAATTATTAGTATCTTCCCTCTATGGATAATGTAATATGCTATTGATTTTACATTTCAGACCGAAGTCGCATGTAAAGGAGGCTCTTGCAAGATCAATTGTAGATGAGTTTTCAAATATGAAGGGAGAAGACGGCGATGGTTACGTAAGTTTGGATCTAAATCTGTTTCCAAATTTTAACCTGTGTATTTGTAGAGCTGATGTTTGTCAAGTCACTTGGTGTCCAATTATATTTTGAATAAATGTGTTGCTCCATCCTCTCCAAATATTTCTGTACTGTGATAATGGACGAGTGTTTGTTTTGCATATTTACTACTCTAAATACTTGATTTAATAACTGCTATCATGATCATGTTGCCAGATCCTTCATTAGCCAATTGCTGCATTTTTTAGCTCACTGAAAGACTAGTTATCTCCATATAATCTCTTCTGTCCCTTCCACAACCAGAGTGGCCCTGAATTTAATTGTCAATGTCCACCAGCTAGACATATAATCCCACAGGCAAGCTATAAAGTTTCACAACTGAGCATGCTGTGATCACTGCGATATGTCAGTAGGAGTCCATGAAGCTTGGTGTTGATTATACGAGCATCAAGTGTGTGACCTTGCGGGGTACG
>WXZC020001011.1:0-10181 GCA_011317855.2 Paelopatides confundens | reverse complement strand
GATGTTGTTAAGGTAACGTGTCCAAAATTATGGTGGTGGTTTTATACCGTTGAGTGGGTCGTCACTCATTATACACTCAGACATTTACACGGAAGAGGTGTCTGTGACTAAATTCATGTGCGCAGTGCACTAATTCTGTAATGGGTATCCAGCGGTGTTGATCCACGTGGAATACACAACGGTGGCTGTGCCATATTTTTCCGACGGACTGGTAACTAGTATGACTATCTGTTTATCGATGGAATGATAAAGGCATGTAGGCTATACGATAGGCATGTCCTATTCAGGTATATTTAGTGAGGTGTTACCCACATTTTTCACGTGAGATAGAATTGCTACATTTTTATGAGCACTCATTTTCTGAAGGTTAACGCGAGGGATTTTCTCACCTTCTGTCGAGGCGTGATGATTCATCGCGATTGTGACTGACATATTTCTAAGTATAGCAAAAAAATGCTCGCCCGGATAGTGTCTTCGGAAAGCAGTCACAGCCGCTCCGCCACTAAATTATTCGCGGAAAGGCGTGATAGTAACTGTGTTTTGTTTGGTTCTGTTGGTTTGGTATTGCAATATATCAATAGCAAGTGAGCAGTGGCAGTCTTATTGCACGGTAGCCCATAATGAATTAGCTAAATAATAATTCAAGTAGTTTATATACATATACCTCATACATAACCAATAAGCACCTTTGATATTGTATGCTTCCAATGGCTAATATAGGCATCCGTATATTTACAGTGTTGAATAAGAACCGAATGAAACGTACTTGTAGGCTGAATAGATGATATGTCAATCGTACAGTAAGTAGTATGCTACAGCACGTTATTATGTGTGAAACTGTTCTAATCAAGCATTCATATTAAACTGCATTCGGTATCGTATCAGCTACCGATCTTGAATTAGGAATATATCTCATACCTTTCTTTCACGTATGCTGTACAAATCAACATTATCTTTCATGACAATTTTTTGTTGGGGGGGGGGGGGTCATCTTGCAAAAAATATTGTGGTCGTGGCCTCGAACGTTTTGTTTGCATTGAAAAACTGAGAAAATATCTCTCGATTTTCGAAAAAAATCATGCACCCCCTCCCCTATTTAAAAAGCTTTTTGAAACGAATAATGCTTTGCAGTCTTTCTAGACTTCACAGAAAGCAAATAATAAATAATACAATCTATATCATGTTGGGAAGGCCCTTTTAGAGCAAACACTGGCCAAATTTGAGCATTTAGGAGCCTTTTCTGTGCAAATGAAAGGGGGAAGTCATATCGGCTGAAATAATTAGCCTTCCATAGGGGTGTGCATATGTAGCGATAGTATACTAGTGGCTTTAGACTTTCCATATATCTCGAATTTAGACTCTCCATAGAAATTCAAATTTGGACATTTGGGGCTACGTACAGGTCTGGTAAGTAAACGGTGTTTTTACTTTGTAAGTATGATAATTCTATTTGCCAACCCAATTTAGGAATTGCGTATTCTGGGCTTGGGTGGTGCAGGGGTTGATTTGGGTGATACATGTGACTACCAAAAGAGATTTTTTTAAATGACAAAATACAGTAATTTATGTTTGGTTTTTTTTTAGGTGTGGGTGGTCTGGTGGGTATTTTTTATTTTTAGCGGTATTTTTTCTGAACCCACTATTTAATACCAACATATCCATGTATAGGTTGCTATGGAAGAAATTGCCCAATTTTGAGCTATCATTGTTTTAAAAATATTTCCATCTACAGTAGATAGCAATTTTGACTACGTGCGTGTTAAAGGGTTTCTAAGTCACATAAATTGTGATGCATATGGTCGCCTCTGATTGAGTAATTGTGAATTGTATTGAGTATTATAAAACAATAGTTGAAATTACCCGGAAGATAAACTTTTACATTAATGCAACATAATCCTGGTTACTTTGAATATTGCAACATCGAATATATTAAGAGCATTGCAATATTAACTAGAAAATTAAAAGATAATACGTAGTCACACCCACAGTCCTTATAAAGGCCAATGTACCCTAAAGTATGTCAAATCTTCCCTGATATAATTGCATGCACTCCGGGTATAGCACTCATAACAACCCTTGAGAAACGAACCCAATGAAGCAATATTCCAGAGTCTCTCAAAGACAGACCATCACATGGAAATACTCAACATGCAATATAGAAAGCAATGTTTCTCAGAAAGTAATAGCAAAATATGAGCAATTATTATATATTTTTCCGAGTCAACCGAAATCCATTTTTTATGATGTTATTTAAAATAATTATACAACCACTCGCCCTTAAATTTTCTGCCACGTTAATGACTAGCCAGTAACATAGTAATGTAATATTATAACGGTTGCCTTGGAATGGCAGCGTACGTAGCTAATATCAGAGTAATGTAATATTATAACGGTTGCATGGAAATGGCAGCGTACGAGTCCATATCATAGTAATATTAGTACGGGTGTCTGGGCATGTTATCTATATTACGCTCTGACGGACAAGCGTTAGCAAAGATGACAATGGACACGATCATTTCACAAGCGCGTTCTCTTTTTGGTTTCACCTTTATAGTTTTAATTTCGCTGTTGTTGTTTTGAATTTGATTTTGAATACATAATGATGATATTATGGCGGTATTATCATTTGTTTCTCGGTAAGTATGTGTCGTTACTCTGTCCTTTTACTTAATCGACGTCTATTTCATTTGTACGTATGTTAGTATATTTGATATTATTTCATTATTTTCGTCATTTCAATTTTCGTTATTTTATTCAATTACGCTTGGTTTGCATTAAATTATTAATTTTCTCGTATCACATTTTTTTCTTCTAAATCGATGCTAATTTCATATACCATATTATGCTGATTGTTATATATTTGGAGTTTATTTTACTTATTCGTTTTCCGTTTAGCTTTAGTTTTGGTTTGTGTTAAGTCATTCTTATTTTGTTTTCAGTTTTGTTTGTTTGTTATCTGTTTGGCTCTGTTTTGTATTTCATATTTGTTTGAATAATTTTTTAATTTTTTTTAGTGATTTTACATTTTCTTGGTTTGTTAGTTTTCTTATTTTTATTTGGTATATTTTTGGTTTGGAAAAAAATCAGGCGTCGCCCATTTCCGAGGATACATCGATAATTATTTTTATAGTCCCAGGGAGGGGAAAATTGGCTAAAAGGATCAGCTAAAGTATGTCAATTTATATTCTCCCCTTTTGATAAATATCTGGAATTTTACGTTCACCTATTAGTACAATGGTGCCACCTACAACAAGCAAAATATGCCAGATAATTACAACGGATTAATAAAAAATAAAAAAGGGGATTCGGGAAGGGGTAGTTATTTCCTACCCTCACCCCTGTCTCTCCCCCAAAAAGAAATCACCATATGAACTGCACGAACCTGAATCTATCTGATAGCCTGGATGGATCACCGCTCGACGTGTGCTCCAGGTAATAGGATTTGGTCATTATTGGGGGTATCATATATGTTATACGTTACTATATCCGTCACAGTACAGTAGAGTTGGAAATCATCGGAATATATACCATATATTTCAATAATTTTAATATTAAAACTAGATATCAACCAGATCGGAATATACAGTTTACATTGTTGCTTTAATTGACATGACATGTATTATTTTTCTGGATTTAAAAAGAATGATTACCTACAGTGACGTATGGTAAAATGTGATCAGTTTGAGGGGATACCAAGTTAAATTAGCTTGTGTGTGGTTCCCTTTAAATGCAATATAATGATATTATATTGAATAAACTAAACCTGAACACACAGAACAGTACAAATTAATAACAATATTTACAACCAGATAACGGGAAAATACATATCAATAAAATTAATCAACATTTTATTTTGATAATATGTAGAGTTTTAGATTACGCTTGAAAAATGTAGTGTTTTGCTGTTTTTAACATTTGTAGTGAGAGACATTGAAATTTCTGGCCCATTGTATGTTATAAATTATTGACTACTGGCTAACCCTTTAACAGGCACCGCTTCGTATACGAAGCGCTTTTGTTCTCTCTTTCTCGTTTTTGTTTGTCTCATTTTTTTTACTTTTCTGAACCCCCCCCCCCTTCAATACCAACATATCTATGTATATGGTGGAAATTACCCAATTTTGAGCTATCATTGTTTTAAAAATATTTCCATCTACAGTAGATAGCAATTTTGACTACGTGCGTGTTAAAGGGTTTCTAAGTCACATAAATTGTGATGCATATGGTCGCCTCTGATTGAGTAATTGTGAATTGTATTGAGTATTATAAAACAATAGTTGAAATTACCCGGAAGATAAACTTTTACATTAATGCAACATAATCCTGGTTACTTTGAATATTGCAACATCGAATATATTAAGAGCATTGCAATATTAACTAGAAAATTAAAAGATAATACGTAGTCACACCCACAGTCCTTATAAAGGCCAATGTACCCTAAAGTATGTCAAATCTTCCCTGATATAATTGCATGCACTCCGGGTATAGCACTCATAACAACCCTTGAGAAACGAACCCAATGAAGCAATATTCCAGAGTCTCTCAAAGACAGACCATCACATGGAAATACTCAACATGCAATATAGAAAGCAATGTTTCTCAGAAAGTAATAGCAAAATATGAGCAATTATTATATATTTTTCCGAGTCAACCGAAATCCATTTTTTATGATGTTATTTAAAATAATTATACAACCACTCGCCCTTAAATTTTCTGCCACGTTAATGACTAGCCAGTAACATAGTAATGTAATATTATAACGGTTGCCTTGGAATGGCAGCGTACGTAGCTAATATCAGAGTAATGTAATATTATAACGGTTGCATGGAAATGGCAGCGTACGAGTCCATATCATAGTAATATTAGTACGGGTGTCTGGGCATGTTATCTATATTACGCTCTGACGGACAAGCGTTAGCAAAGATGACAATGGACACGATCATTTCACAAGCGCGTTCTCTTTTTGGTTTCACCTTTATAGTTTTAATTTCGCTGTTGTTGTTTTGAATTTGATTTTGAATACATAATGATGATATTATGGCGGTATTATCATTTGTTTCTCGGTAAGTATGTGTCGTTACTCTGTCCTTTTACTTAATCGACGTCTATTTCATTTGTACGTATGTTAGTATATTTGATATTATTTCATTATTTTCGTCATTTCAATTTTCGTTATTTTATTCAATTACGCTTGGTTTGCATTAAATTATTAATTTTCTCGTATCACATTTTTTTCTTCTAAATCGATGCTAATTTCATATACCATATTATGCTGATTGTTATATATTTGGAGTTTATTTTACTTATTCGTTTTCCGTTTAGCTTTAGTTTTGGTTTGTGTTAAGTCATTCTTATTTTGTTTTCAGTTTTGTTTGTTTGTTATCTGTTTGGCTCTGTTTTGTATTTCATATTTGTTTGAATAATTTTTTAATTTTTTTTAGTGATTTTACATTTTCTTGGTTTGTTAGTTTTCTTATTTTTATTTGGTATATTTTTGGTTTCGTCTGTCTTTTGAAATATTTGTATTGTGAGTTTTCTTTTTTGTTTTGCCTATTTCGTTTTTAAATATATTGTTATTGTTTGCGAACATGACCGTCCATATACACTGGCCTCGCGATATTAGATGGTTTCCGTCAAACAAATGACAAACTGATGCACCATGTCAAACAGATAAGATGACAAATGCATTTTACTATTTACTATTCATATGGATATTAATCGAGCGTTTTTTATAATACAACGTCGTATTAGTAATTGTAAAAATATAAGTTTCGTTTAGTATACCCCAAGGATTATAAAATTCTGCCGGATCCAGGTGTCTTCCGTGGGTGCAAATGGACCCAACGTACTGTATACATGGAAAAGTGCCGTGGTTGCAAATGTACCTCAAAAGGATGGAAAAATATAGTTTTCATAAGATGTTTTCTACACCCGACTGTTTTACCACAAAATCAAACATTCACTACATTTAATAAAATGTCGGAAGGTTTTCATTTTCTCTGCACCACCCAAAATTCTCAATATATTCATTTTTCACCATGTGTTTCAGGAGAAATGTGGGCACAAACTAGAAGTTAACCAACAATAAATCCCGCTGGCTCCAAGGGGCAATCCACTTGTACCACCACCTAGGAGGTCCGAATCCCTATGTGAGGTGAGTGGACGAAAATTATAACATCTAGTCCCTACCATACGCTGGATTATGAGATTATTAGAGGAAGCTAGGTAGGAAAACCCCAAGGTTTGTTTTCTTTCTTAAGGTGAAATTTTACTTGTATTCCTTTCTTAATTTCACCCAAATTGTCATATTACGATGGAACCGTGTTGCATATACGCGATATTAACGTCCCTGCCTTATTTAAGGGACGGGTCCCTTATACTTATCCTCTATGCATGTGTATCCACATGTAGAGGGAAGATTGGGGACCTTTCCTCATGGAAATTTGAAAAAAAAAAGCTTTCGGTTTAATATTTGGCAAAATTGTGCATGTTATATTACACCATTTTCATATGATGATGGCCCATATAGTGTAGAAGAGGCTATATCTTTTATATGGAGGTCAAATGTCATTGAGATCACTAGAGATCAAATTTGAAATCCCTTGTATAAGTACAAGTATCCTATTACTTTTGAGGCAGTACAGGTCAAATGTAAATATATTGTTAACATAATATTTCAAGAAGGGAGGGTGCATATGTCAACTAAATGTCCCATTTTAATTACAATAAACCTATATGTTTTTGGTGGATACCAAATGTTATTTTCAATCATCAGATATCAACATATTAACATTTTGTAACCACTATATCTCAAGTAGGAAGCTTGTATATATGTTATACATGATATGTGGATGCTCCACATTAAGTAAGAAGCTTGGTTAGTCCAGTGTCTGTAGAGGTCAAAATATGACAATCGTGTAAACATTGTATTTCAAGAACGGAATCTTTGACATATCCTACAAACCATATGCCCCTCTCATCTATACTATTGTGCAAAATAGTTTGAATTTTGCTGTATGCCATACAGTAAATGTTTGATTCAGCATTCATGGCTAAAATGTCTTGTTGTGACACGATGGTTGCTAATGATGAACTTGTAACGTCACTGGACTTCTGTGAATGTAAAAACCAACCTTCTAATATATCTCAAACCATATAAACTGAATGCGTAATTGCGTTAACAGGCGACATATGACACATGATAATCCTGAGCGTAGGAAATAAATGTGGTTATATGTATATTATTCGGAGGTAACGGTAAAATATCTTGTTTTTGCACTACATCAATATTAGTCATTAACCAAGTCGGTGGGCGGGGCAGTTGGAGCCGGTACGATACTATTTACAGTAGTAAATAGTATCCGTAATCTTGCGCATTAATATTGTGCGTTTCTTGTGTAATTATTGCTTGATAGACTTAGGTCAATCACAGAAAGAAACTAACATATGAAATTCAATACACTGTTTGCATAAACGCTGACAATATCATATTACAATGAAGGTTTCCAAAAAAAAGATTGGTTGTCAATCTGAGAAATGTCACTAATTGTCAAAATTGTGTCAATTGCTAAATATACGTCAAATATGACTAATTTCACAGTTGGCCCTAAATGAACGTTTTCAATTATGAGCTATCATCACATGACATTCATTGAACTTTACCGGCATTTTACTCTCATACTTGGGAAAAAATTCAACTTAAATAACTAAGCCTCAGCTTTATATTATAACATTTTATAATATAACTCTCTCAGATCGAATTTTAAAACGCGATACTGTAGTTTAAGAGTTCTTCATGATTAAATTTGTCTCTGTCAAATAAAGCATATCTTGCAGAAGGTTACTGAAAGGTGACGTAAAGTGTAAGTTACAAGCTTCGGCTTTCCCACATATGTGGCAGCTTGACGTCGTAAAATAACTATTGATATGGCTATATACAAAGTTGGAAGATTATAAATTGTAATATAATGATGAAATATAACTCTTATTTTATTTTATTTTTGTATTTTTTTATTAAAACATCCCGAAGAAGGAGAACATTTACAGAATACACATCACAAACAACACTTTACAGTTAAAATGGTTTTAACAAAATAAATAACATATCAAAGTCACTTTGAAACAAAAGATCCTTAACATTGTCACAAACACCATAATTAACACAACACATATTTTTAAAATACGACTTACTACGTTTACGATACTTTACCTCTAAAATAGATTTAATTAACGAATTACTCGGCATACCACTTAAACTACGAACGTACCAGTTGCACAGGACATATTGTTAAAATAACAGTTTAAAAGATGGGAGTAAAATATTCGAGACGCAGTACTATTAATAAAAATCTGGGATAAAAGATCTAACTAAAAACAATTAACAACATCACTGATCTTGCATGAACACACCAGATGCATATATAACAGAGTGCTTCTATCGAACTTTGGAATACCAAAAGCGACATCGAAGAGCATATTCTGCATCCTATTAAGCTTATACATGTGAGTGAGTTACATCTACATTTACGCCTTCCTTCCACATACCAACACACTGTAACGAAAAAAGACGTTTGACATTTCCTAATCTTTCACATGACATTTAGATCAGCAGACAGAGAGTGTGACACCCAAGTAAGTAATCGTATCAGTGGAAGACAAATGGCAGTTATTCAGATACCAACTGGGTTTTTTCACAAATCTATTTTTCCCAAATGTAGAACAGAATGTCTTGGTCGGATAAAAAATGCAAACCGTGCTCCACAATATATTCTTTGGAATAATCAATCAGCATATACAGACCCGTTTATGTCATACTAAGGAGAAATAACTCATCTGCGTAACAGAATATATTAAAATTATGACGAGCAATACCAATACTACACTTAAGACTATTCAGATCACTAATCAGGTCCTTGTAAAAATACCTGGTTGGTTGTATGAATATTCTTAAGTGTGGTATTTTCATAGCTCGTCATAATTTTACATTTGCCGGCCTTGCATATTCCTCAATATTTGATAGGAATACAATATTTTGATACAAATTGCACACCATTTAGTTAGTATGATATTAAAGCCGGTATCAACTTTTATATATTGGCATTGAAAGCCATAAGAAGCTATTTTTATTTCGTTTGACTGATGTAGTAAAAAGAAGATAATATAATTTACGAAGCTACGTTACCAACATATAATCTGAAAACTTCCAAAATAGTGATTATTCTTCATAGAAGGCGTTTCACGTTATAAAATAGAACAATTTAAATGCTTAAAATTTGGTGTATATATGTATATCTTCAAGGTAAAATATTATAATATGTGAAGTATAGCTTAGGATTTGAAAAATGATAAAGCCAGTCGAATTTACTAGTTTTAGAAATAATTGCACAGACACGAAATCATGCCCAGAGAAATGTATTTTTTGACGAAAAAAAGTACTTAATGATTCAAATATTGTATTTGCATTTTGAAACTATTTTTTATTCAGAATCCATTGTAAACCAGTCACTTTAACTGAGTCAAATATCAAGTACTAAATGTTACCTTATTTTTCTTAAAATAAGTAATTGATTCAACGAGCCAATATATGTGCGTAGAAACGTAACGAATACAAGACGTCAATGAATACAAAAAGTATCAGGAAGTATTTGATAACTGATCAAAAGTAATCATTTCCTGAAGAAACTGCAGTGTTTGCTTTCACTGTTTGGCTCTTTTAACGTGTAGGATACTTCCTATTTTACAAAAGCCTTCTCCAATATGGTAAATATATATGAACAACGATAACGTATTCTGAAAGCGTCATTTAGAAAATTACTTCAGGAAACATTGTCAAATATTTTGAGTACTTAAAGCAGCTTATTAAAATAGTCTGGCTTTGTTTATCAGTACTGGATATAAATGCATCCAGCCAAGATTTTGGTAAAATAAGTGCCAGCTTATAGGGAAATTAAATTATATGTTAGTTAGTTAATTTGTTTAAATATGTTAAAATTGAAAGAAAATTAGTTGGATGTTTCTGCACCAAGTATTGGCAAAAAAACAAATTTCCAAATTGTTCAGTGTACGAGAGATTTACTGTTATTGTATTGGAAAAACAATTTCCATTGTATGAGGTTTATTTTGTAATGTGGATCAGAAGTGTATGGCGGGCCAAAAATGGAGTAATTTGCATAAAAATAGTT